>PVJS01012295.1:17191-44235 GCA_004027185.1 Glis glis | reverse complement strand
TTGGCGTTAGTTAGGTCAGGAGCCTGGTTCTCCAGTCTACATTGTGGTTGACCTGGCAAGATGTCTGTCCATGTGCTCACATAGAAAGCTATCAAGAACTCCAGACTACCTACTCCTCCAACGAGGAGGAGAGACACTTCCTGGAAGAAAGAAGGTCAGAGCCAGGCAACCCCAAGTTCAAATAGCAAGTGTTCCTTGCCAGGCACAGTAGTTGGGAGGCTGAGACAGGTGGATCGCAGGTTTAAAGCCATCAGTGTACAGTAACCTAGCAAGGCCCTATTTCAAAAAAAAAAAACTAAAAAATAAGGCTGGGGATGTAGCTCGGAGTAAGAATGGCCCTGAGTTCAATTCCCAGTACCATAAACAAACAAACACAAAAACCAATCTTTCCCTCTTGTAATGAAGCTGTGCATAACTTTCTGCAGTTGCTACTGGCTTCCAGGGGCTCAATTGTGAAGCAAAGGTACAATGTTTCCATCAAGATCCACCTTCACCTCTATCACGTCACCTGGTTAATTCTGGCTCATCTTTCAACACTTGCTCTGAAGAAATGCCTCCTCCCACTTGAACCACTCTTGAAAATGACTGTCTCTCCTAGGATGGACTAAACATCTTTCTGTGGCTCTTGTAGATTCTTAGGGTTATAGCTATGGTGAAGCTTATTTTATTGTAAGGACATTATGCATTGGGATTTGGGGTGGCAATAAACTATTTTCTCCAATCTGGTATTCCCTGGCATAGAACTGGTACTAAAAACACGTTTGTTCAGCATATTGAACTAACTCACAAAAACTTAACACGTACTTAATACTTTCCCAAACTACGGTTCCTACCCAAGTCAGCAGCAAAGTGTGCATCAGTAGGAAGAGCCACTTGCATTGATATCACAGTCCTGCTTCTTTTGACTATTGTTATTTTAGATATATGTCAGTATTTTAATTATAAGGAATTTAACGTACATGAATATTTTAGCATGCTTCATTTCATTAATGAAAAAAGGACTTAGGATTAAATTGTATAGCTTGTACTTTTATTTCTCGAGAATAGATTTATAGATAGCGACTCTGGTTTTTCTATTGTTCAGAAGTTTTTAATTCATTATGTCTGTGTGTGCAAGAAAAAAAAAATCTGTAGTAAATATCTTGTTTGATTCTATCTCCCTAATTGCATGAGATAGTTCCTGCCTGCAACCCTAGGGATTTGTTGGAAAGAAGGCGGATCTTTAGCATCATTTAATGGATTTAATGTAGTAAGGGATTTCTGTCTCACTGAAGAAAACAATGTCTTCAGAATAGAGTCCAGCAGCCAGGCATGGTGGCTCACGCTTGTAATCCCAGTACTTTGGGAGGTGGAGACCGGAGGATCCGGGTTCGCGGCCAGCCTCAGCGCTCTCTCTCTCTCTCTCTCTCTCTCTCTCTCCTTGTCTCTCTCTCTCTCTCTACCTAGTGAGGCCCTCCGCAACTTCGGGAGACCCGGTTTCAAATTAAAGTATAAAAAAAAATAGGCCCGGGGGTGTAGTGCGGAGGTAGAATGCCCCTGGGTTCAATCCCTGGTACCGCAAAAAATAAAGAATAGAGTCCAGCAACCTTTAAAGTAGGTGGGTGTTTCTCCCCCAAAGTGAGCAGCTCTGCCTGGTCCCCAGTGACCCCCAGCCCCCATGGACAGCACAAGAGACCACTTATGTTTCCAGGATAGACAAGGGACAGAGGATGAATCAAGAAGTGGGCAACTGAAATGAATAGACACTTCACGAAAGAAGAGATACACATGGCCAATAGATACATGAAAACATGTTCAACATCATTAGCAATCAGGGCGATGCAAATCAAAACTACTCTGAGATTTCATCTGACCCCAATTAGAATGGCAATCATTAAGAAGTCAAACAACAACAAATGTTGGCGAGGATGTGGGGAAATTGGGACTCTTCTACACTGTTGGTGGGATTGCACACTAGTTCAACCACTATTGGAGATCAGTGTGGAGATTCCTCAGAAAACTGGGAATGGATCCACCATATGATCCAGCTATACCATTACTGGGTATCATACCAAAGGGATTGAAACCAGAAAACTACAGTAATATATGCATACCCATGTTCATAGCAGCACAATTCACAGTGGCCAAATTATGGAACCAACCTAGATGTCCATCAACAGATGAGTGGATTACAAAATTGTGGGAAATACACACAATGGAATTCTACTCAGCAATAAAGAAGAACAAAATAACAGCATTTGCAAGAAAATGGCAGGATCTGGAGAACATTATGTTAAGCAAGATCAGTCAATCACAAAAAAAGAAGGGACATATGTTTTCATTAATATGTGCAACCTAGGGAGTAGTAGGGACACACAAGGGACTCCAGTTGAGAATGGAGAACCCTCAGCGGGGCAAGGGAAGTGGTACAAGGGAAGGAGAAGGGCAAGAAAGAAGTGACTCAATGGAATTACTATCATGAACAATGTGTACATGTGAGAATATACCAACATCATTCTCGGTACTTCATATGGATGGGGGGAGGAGGTGGGACACTAAGAGCTGTGTGCATGTATGTTAACATCAAATAGATATTCACCGTGATGTAAGACTCCAAGGCACCAATAAAAGCACGTTAAAAAAAAGGAATGATTCTAGGTGAGGGCAGGTCCCTGAAAGTGGGAATGAAAACCTTTGGTCAGAGTAAAAATCTGACAAACATTGGTTAAAATGAACAGAAAGCACCAGCACGCTGGATACAGTTGTTCAGGGTAGAGGCACATGCTCTCCACTCCCTAAACCTGCTATTTCACTTCAGCTAGTGTTACGGTTTATTTTCATAAAACATGACTCAGAAACACAGTATCCGTTTTCTGTTGCCATAATAATTCTATGTAACAAATAACCACAAATCCCAATGGCTACAATACTAAGCGTGGAGTGTTTGTCAGATGTCTGGTGCAGGGCAGTTCTGGGTGCGCGGGCTGGGCTACCTTCTCTCCGCCTGCTTATGTGAATCTTCGTGCATCTGGTGGGGAGGTGCAGGCTGGCCATTCCAGATGTGCTCAACTGGGATAACCTGGGCTTGTTCTCCTGGTGACAGTCCCAGGGAGCAAGAAGTCCACAGAGCCTCTGAAGCCAGGCTAAGGACTGCAAAATCATCATATCTTCATTTCTTTTCGTGTGTGTGTGTGTGTGTGTGTGTGTGTGTGTGTGTGTGTGTGTGTTAGTTACTGGGGATTGAATCCAGGGATATTCTACCACTGAGCCCTTTTTATTTTTTATTTGAAACAGGGTCTTGCTAGGTTGCTGAGTGTCTCCCTATGTTGCTGAGGCTGACCTTGAACTTGCCAACCTCCTGTCTCAGCCTCCCAAGTGCTGGGATGACAGGCATGAGACACCACTCCTGGCTCATTTCTGCCATACTGTAAAGGCAGATCGCAGACCTTCGCAGAATCCAGGGAGTAGACTCCACTCCGCCCCTTGATGGGAGGAGCAGCGAAGTCATGGTGCTGTGGTACGGAATCCAGAAAGGTGGAGAACTGGCGCAGGTCACAATCTCTCTGAGTCACAAGGAAAGCTTAGCTTTTGTTTTTCATCCCATCTTTCCAAGAAAGTAGGGAAGTATCCAAAATATTTTAAAGGGCTTTTCATACAGTGAGATGAGAGGACGCTCAGCATTAAGGCTCAGCTCTCTAGAAAATTTAAGATATGGAACAAGAAAATGTATTTTTTAAATATAATCAAAGTAATGCATGTTTACTGTATTTCATATGAAAATTCCTAAACAGAAAGGAGGAAGGAAAAGTCACCTGTTTCCCACTTCCCAGAGACTGTGATGGTAACATTTTAATCATCATTATTATTATTATTATTATTATTATTATTATTATTTGATGTGGTACTGAGGATTGAATCCAGGGGCATTCTACCTCTGAGCTACACTCCCAGTCCTATTTTTTTTTATTTTGAAACAGAATCTCACTACTTTGCTGATGGTCTAGCTAAATAGTTGAGGCTGGCCTCGAATATGCGATCCTCCTATCTCAGCCTTCCAAGTACTTGGATTACAGGCCTGCATCACCATGCTTAGCTTAACATCTATTTTTTAATCATGAAAATTTTCAAATATGCAGAAAAACCCCCATGAGCCCTGCATTCAGCTCCGATAGGCAGAAGAAATTTGTCATCCAGCCTCTCCCATTCTTTTTCCTCATGTTGCAATCTCCTAACGCAAATCTCAGCTATCATCATTTCATGTGACATCCTTCTGAAGTGTGTATTTCTAAGAGGGACAAGCAATACCTGGATGCACACAATAGTGTCACAGCAAACAAAATTAACAAGGACTTCTTAATATCACAGACTAGCTAGTGTGTGCGAGATCTAGTTCATCCTCAGTTTTCTCCACTGTTTCAAAATATATATCGTGCAGTTGCTTTGTGTAGGACTCAAGCCAAGTTCACACATTTAAGTTTGAATTATTATTATCCTCTTGGCACAATCAATAAGAATTTATTCTCATCGGACTTATAGATTAGCCAAAAGTGAGCTGGGCCTGGCCGGGCTCATCGGGGGCTCTGTTCGGGCTGGGGCTCTTCTTCTTGTCCTTGAAGGCCATGGCCAGCTGCGATGGGCTGAGCTGCAGATGGCCAGTGTTTGAATCATGTAGCTGTGAATGAGAACAAACTCTGGAATGCATCCGTAGAACAACTGTAGAGAGTGGACCGTCATGCACTGGATCTCTTTTGGAACTGCCTGCTACGGTAGCCACACCACACGGTGGGGTTGTCTGTGGTTGGAATGCAGTCGCTGGGCCTTTCCTTCACTTGCAGTAGGTCCAGGAGGCGGTGCTGAAGTTCGGGGTTTCCAGTGCATTCGTGTGAACATTCGTTCTGTGTTGATACAAACCCTGGGAAGGACATGGAGTACCCCGCGAAGACTTGGTTTCCAGCCTCCGTCTTCTCACAGGGAAGTCTGCCAGGCTCCTCCCTCTATACCACTCCTTCTGCGGGCTAGCCTCCAGGTTTCCAGCCCTGCAGGGTTGATGCTGTGTCTAAAACGACTTTCTTCCTCAGAACACAGCACACTGATCACCGGCAAGGACCAAGCTCAATTTGACACAGGAATTTGCCTCGAAGGAACAGCTGTCTTGGGTGCCTCCTTGAAACTTCCCCCTGCAGACCAGAGTCGCTTTTCTAGCTGACAGGATGAGCCTGAGGAAGTCTTTGTGCCTGGGCACAGTTCATGAGTCTAAAAAAGAAAATAAGGTGAGGGCACTTCCTGGCAGCTCCATGTCGCCCAGCATCCTGAGGGTATAAACAGCCACCCCCGGCAGGCACGTAGGCAGCGTCTCTCCATCCATACCTTTGACAGTCCTGACGTTCTTTGTGGAGCTGCCAAAGAATGTTGTTGTACAATCACTTCTGTTGGCAGGAGCCCTGTCCTGGCTTCTGTGCTTGCCTACTCTTGGCAGCCCGGAGCTACCCCAGGTTGGAGAGGAGTACTAGGAGACAAGGCTCCCAGTGGCTGGTTGAGCTGGAGACGGGGTGGACCCATGGGTGGTACACAGGTCAGAGATAAAAACTGCTCCGCAGCATGGTCGTCTCCTGTTTATCAGGGATCCAAGAACTGGATTTCCTGTTGTATTTTATAATCTTCTGTGAATAGGCTCACAAGAGTTCCCAGTAATCTAATTATTTACTAGAAAATGTGCTGAGAGTCCTTTTGCAAGACACAGGACTAAGAAACTGAACTAATGTTTCATCCTCCCAGAGCCCCCCATCTGGAAGCAAGAGGGGAAGTCATCAGTCCTTAAGGTTCCCTGTCAGTGGGGATGGGCCATCCAGATGTTCTGCAGGGACACTGGAATGTGCCCTTCTGCACAGCGTGCCTGGGCACAGAGAAGAGGAACATGGCACCCAGAATGGGAGGCAGACACAGAAGTGGCATACGAGAGGTAAATCTTCATTTGAACTTTAAGAATGAAGATAAGGCCAGGCATGGTAGTGCACACCTGTAATCCCAGTGCTTGGGAGGCTGAGACAGGAGGATCACGGGTTCCAGACCAACCTCAGCAACTTACCGAGACCCTCAGCAACTTAGACAAACCAGTTATAATGAGACTAGATATTGCACAAACTGGCTAGTTCATGACATTAAGAAATCCTTGTTATTGTTAACTATGATACCTTTATGGTTTGAAATAAATAAAATAAAAATAAAATAAAATAAAATAAAATAAAATGGGCTGGGGGTGTAGTTCAGAGGTAGAATGCCCCTAGATTCAATCTCTAGTACCCCAAGATAAATAAATAGATAAATGAATGAATGAATGCATAAATAAAGATAAGTATTCCACAAGTGAGCCCACAGTTGAGGGTATGGAGAAGAGTTCCACAGAGGGAATAATGCACGAGAAGAACTTGGGGCATGTAAAAGCAGAGCCGTCCTCTTTCACAGTCGCGAGCAGTTCATCCATGGAGCAGAACATGGGAGGGGAGTTTCACATGATTACTCTGGAGCAGTGAGGTGAGGATAACTCAAAAGAACTTAGCACCTCATCCAAGGTGAACACCCCTCACCAAAAATCTGAATTCCAAAATGCCCCCAAATCCAAAACTTTCTTAGCACCAACATGATACCACAAGTGTAAAATTGTACACCTGACTTCCTGTGATGGGTTGCGGTCAAAAGGCAGGTACCCTAAAAATATCGTATAAAATTACCTTCAGGCAATGTGTACAAGATATATGTGACATAAAAATTTTATTTTTAGACTTGGGTCCCATCTCAAGATAGCTTATAATGGATAAGCAAATGTTAAAAATATCACAAGACAAAACAAAACCCTAAATTGGAAATGCTTCTGGTCCCAAGCATTTTGGATAAGGGATATATACCCTTTATTAAATTTGACCCTTACACTGTGCATAATGAGTCTATACAACAGGGGAAAGAACCATATTTTCCATTTTAAGTGGATTCCCCCATTTAATAGATGAGAAAATGGAAAATCAGAGAAATAAATGACTTGTAATGTCAAGTTGATATTAAGTGCAAAAGCCAGGATTTGAATATGGATTACTTCAAATGGGAAAGATTAGGTAGGCAGAACCTCATACAAAAGATTAAATAACACTGGGTTACCACCGAGTGGTGGAGAAAAGAAAGATCAAATTCTTTCCTCGACAATAATATGGAAATCTAAACAATGAGCAACTATTTTCAGTCTGTGAAATTAACGAGTAAAATGACAGGGTTCAAGGAAACAAACCTTCTTGTCTGTTCGCAAAGGTAAGATTCTAGGTACCGCCTTTATAGAAAGCAATTTGGCAAAAGCATTAAAAGTCTTAAATATATTTGTTCTTTGACTCTCAAAAAATCATCTGAGATGGGGGGTGGGGCTCACAACCTGTTTTTAAAAGGCTCGTTGAATTGTGATTTAAAGAATAAAGTTGGAATCTAAACATCTTTAAGTAGAGAATAGTTTTAAAAAACCTTTCACATCCACAAAATGGGATATTGTCCAGCTAATTTTGATAGCAAAAAGTTTTAAATAAAAATAATATGGCAATAGACATATGTGTAATATAGGTGGCAGGGGCATGCAATAAAATTAAAAATGAAAGAGGTTCCAGGTTATCCCAGGATGAATTACTACTAGAAATAGGCCATTTAAAATAATCTATCTGGAAAGCTGGGTGACAATCACATAGCTAAATAGTGAAGCAAAATAAGTTAGATTGGGAATATATCTTGGAAAATGGAATTATGATTATGAAATGAATCTTTACATTTGGTATTTTTATATATACACATAGTATGCAATTGCAAATACACAAAAATATTAAGTGAAAAAAGGGTGAAATCTGTCTTATTTGTTTTGCAAATTTGGGGGGTAAAATTGATATCAGAATAAAACAAGTTTAATATGATACTTAACATGCATAAGAAGTTTGTAATGGGGGTCAGATTTTGCAAAAGCTCTCAATTTTTCTATCAGTTTTCCCAAGGGCCTCTCTTAATCCTTTTATATTCAATCTTGCTCATTGGATGCTCGTAGAATTATTTATTCATTCAACGATTTCTATTGAGTGGGAATTATGAATCAGACATTTTTCTGTGATTCTGGGGTAGCAGAGTAAATAGCAATAATAATAACACCAACAAATCCTTGTCCAAACAAACCCTAGTCCAAACCCTTGTCCTCACTAATATTCTAGATAGGTAGAAATGACTTTTAGTTATTCAATGCATATCAATAACCATCTACTCTCTTGGACACACCTCAAGGTGCTAGAATGCATGAGAGAATAAGAAAGACAAAGGTCTCTGTGGTCATGGAACAGACTTTCTAGCAGGGCCAAATCCTATAAACAAACATCGTACAATGTATGTTGACAGCTGCTATGGGGAAAACAGAGTAGGGTAAGGCCATGAAGAGGGTATCAGCTAGAATTCCCCTCCCAGACACTTATACCTTCACACTAACTACCTTTGAGGAATTCTCTAACACTTTCATAAACTTTATGAAATCCTGCAGCTTTTTTGCTTTGAATTGATAGATTCTTCCAGAATCTCTCAATCATTTAACCCATATATGACTGACCAACAAAGATGGCGACCAGCCAGTATCAAGTTCTTTAATGGGAAGGTATCCTTGAATAAGGTTTTATTGTTTGTTAAGTAACCACCCAATTAGTTTACCATTTTTATTTTAGGAATGGTCTTGCTTTCCCAGGCCACCTTGCATGCCTGGGGAGTGACACTATCTGTATATTGGATCTCCTGTACGTGTGTGTGGGAGACACAAGCATGATTGTGTGAATCATAACTAAGGACTTGCTGATAGACTCAGGACAATAGTACTCCAGTTAGCTTTGGTTTGTCCCCATAAGTGCACCACATACATATTAGATACTCAGTGGTAAACAAATGAGAGAAGTCTCGTTTTGTCCCTGGGGAAGCTCTCCAACACCCACTGGTCTACCATAGGATGTCTGGATTTGCATGAAGACAGGCTGATTTCCTAACCTCTTTAAAGGGAGTTTTGAAAAGTAACATAAATAAATAAGCCACTTATGCCAAAATACAGTGATACAGTAGGTTTTATCTTCAAAGGTGGATGGTTTGGATACGTTTCCCCCAAAAGGCCATGTATTGAAAGCTTGCATGTTAGTCAACTATTTTTTTATCATTGTGAACAAAATACCTCACGAGAACAACTGAGAGGAGGAAAGGCTTATTTGGCTCATGGTTTCAGAGGTTCAGTCCATGGTTAGCCGGCTCCAAGGCAGATGCATCATGGATGCAGAGTGTGGCAGGGGAAAGCTGATCAGCTCACAGCTGCCAGAAGGAGAGAGAAAGAGGAAGGGACCAGGAACAGATATAGTCCTCCAGGCCCCACCCCCAGTGACCTACCTCCTCCAGCCACACTACACCTGCCTACAGCTACCACCCAGTAAATACATCCAAATTATTAATGCATTAAGTGGATGATCCACTGATGAAGTTAGAGCCCTCATGGTTTCATTATTTCACCTCTGCCTTGACAACACATTAGGTTTTGTGGGTCATTATAGATATAAACCATAACAGCTTGGTCCCCAGGGTGATAATACTGAGAGGCATTAGTACTGTCAGGAGGTGGAGCTTGTGGGAGGTCAATGGGGGGCATGCCCCTAAAGGGGAGTGGGACCATGGCCCTTTCCTCTTGTTTTGCTTCCTGGCCGTGAGGTGAGCAGTTTTCTCCACCCCACACACTCCCACCACAATGTGTTGGTTCAACATAGGCCCAGAAGTAATGGGGGGCAATCAACCATGAACTGTAGCCTCCAAAACTCTGAGTCAAAACACACATTTTCTCTTTATAAATTGTTTATCTCAGAGAATTGTGTTATAGTGACAGCAACCTGACTACCACAAAAGGCATCCTTTTTATTTACTGGAGGAGGAGGAACAAATCCAAAGAACTCTCTTTCTTGGGGGATTAAATTAAATGCATCTGAATAGAATTGGCACGATTTTCCACACACTCTGCAGTTGGAGATGTGGAGGTTTCCGTTTTGCATGAAGAGAGTGTTCTGGTAACATTTTATTATTTTTAAAGGTATGTATTTCTCCTTCAGGGATTGAGTGTGGAAAAATTACATTGCATTTTAATTAGAGTCCTAAAATATTAAGGGAACTTAGAATATCCCCAAACTACTTAATTTAAATAAATTATAAAATTAACAACTAACAGTTTATACAACTACTAAGTATTTTTTCTGTTCTTTCTTTTTTTCTTCTCTTTTCCTTTCTCTCTCTCCTGCCCCCTTTTCTCCCCTCCCTTCTCCTCCTCCTCTTCCTTCTGTTCCTCCTCCTGTTCCTGCTTCTCCTGTTATTTAGAAGGCTTTCTGTTACCTGAGTATAAAATCCTCTAAGCCACCAACAGGCTCACTTCTTTTACTGCTCCAGCCATAGACAACCGTACTGTCTGGTCCCTGCCAGTGGCCGGAGATCCCCTCTGTCCTATCCATTTAAGCCCTTCTCCCATAATTCTCCTCTCCCAGGTCCCAGTGGGACTTTCCTTCAAGGTCCCACTCAAATGTCATACCTTTGATATCAGTTTCCCAAGCCTTTGCAATTTAAACATTCACCTGGGACCCACCCCCTCTCTTCTCTGGGGCTCTATGAGCATTAAGAGACACTCCTTTGACTAGTGAAGCCCTCAGACACTGGGTCTGAACTTGACATTCAAACCCCAGCTCCAACCTTAACTTGTGATGTTCCCTTGGATAAAAGGACTTAAAGCCCTCTACCTCAACTTCCTCATTGCAAATCAGCAGACAGTAATAGTTCCTAGCTCATAGGATTGCTGGTGTGAACAGAAAACACGTTCATAGGTAAAAAGTTCTTGGCACAGGGTGTATCCTGTGGAAGTGATTAATTAAAAAAAATAAATAAGTAGGATACTAACCCAGCGAATCTCAAATGTCATTTTACGTCAGCACATACATGAAGAAGAAATCCGGAATCCTCAGTGAAGGTCCTGCTTTCAAATGTGGCTGCTGCAGGGGAAGGGCTGCTATTAGGTTCTATGTGTGTAGGTGGATGAGATGCTGTTCCACCCGCCAAGAGCAGCCGCAAGCACGGAGCTCCTTCATGGTGATTCCTAGGATGTGCATCTGCTTAATGAGGCAAGAAAGCCTTTTCTAGCTTGAACCCTGATCAAGAAACCACTCCTCTGAACCCAGTGAGTAGGTGAACACTGTGCCAACTCAGCCATACAGAAGCACAAGTGCTCCTGCAAAGGGCCCAGCTGGTGGGCAGGGCCGCTGCTGCAAGAGAGGGAGGTCCTCCTGCAAAGCCAGGGCTCCCACTCCTCAGGGGAGGGCAACAGCTCCTTGTTCTCTCAGAACACACACCCCAAACCCTGCCAGGTATGATTTCAAAGTGATGACATCAACAAGTAGATGCATGGATACCCTTAGACCACATGGGGAAAGGATGGTTGATGAACCGATGTCAGTGGTGACAGGAGACACCTGAGTGGCAACCCTATAAGACTGCCATCTGATATGACCATTTTCATGACTTCAGGTGCATTTAAAAAGCTCTAGAAGAGTAGGGATGGCTTCCCTGCACATTGCAAGGGAAGCAAGGTAGGAAAAATGCCAACTAAGCCAAGCAGAGGCCATGGGAGAGGCTGTGTGAGGGCCAGGAAGAAGGAGATCAATGTGGGAGGAAGAAGAGCAGGTCAGGACAAGGCCCATCAAACGTGCGCCCTGAAGGCAATCAACAAACAGCACTGACCAGCAAGACCATGACTTAGGAGACAAGTCACGGGTTTATGAGTCCTGCCTGCTGGAGCCGGCACAGCTGCACAACAGCAGGCTTCTCATCGCCTCTGACAGAAGCATGCCACCCACAGTCCACAGAAAGCAGCTTCATGCTCTTTGTCCCATAATCCTGTCCCATGATCACCAATATGCCCAGGGCGGGGCTTTAGCGGCTTCTGCTCCTACCTCCCGACACCTGTATTTAATCATAGCCTAAAGGTGCCTCCCCTGGGAGGCCAATCATTAGACTAACGACCACACGTGACAAGAACCAGCGCGTGTTTGCAGTGAAATGTATGAAAAAATAAATAAAAGGCATTAATATTTTATTAACAACCATTAAGATCTACTAGAATAGAGTCTATTACGCTAGTAATAAAAGGGATCATAATATTATTGCAACAACAATAAAAACAATTGCTCTCTCATACATTGCTGGGTCGCTCTGTGTCGAGTAGAGGAGTGGTGGCCACCTACCTACCTCTTGTTGTCTTTCTTTTATCCTGAAAACCAACGTGCCTGGGAGGCGTGGGTGCTGGACAGCGCTCCTCTTTCTGTCTGTTGACTGCCTCTCGGCCACTTGGGCTTCTTGGGGAGGAATGCCCGGTCGGTCCTCTCTGAGCCTCATCATGGTGGCAAAATCCATCACATTCACATCTCTACCTTCTCATGAGCAATCAGGTTTGCAGCAGGTTCCTCCAGGCCTGCAGGGAGATCCTGAGACAGGCAGCGTGTGGCATGCGGAAGGGAGTACTGGCTGAGCTTGGTGTGTTTGTGAGCAAGGCTGCTGGCTGTGGACAGGTTTTTGGGGACAGGCACTATCCCAAGGGCCAGGTGTTTGATGCAGACGTGGCCTCAAGGTGGCTGCAGTTTCTGTGGGGTCGCTCCCTGGCTATGAGGCTATTCCCACCAGGCCAGTTCTGAAGTAAACATGGAACCCGGTTCTGCAGATCCCCCAACAGTTCTGCAAGGTACCTCGTAGCCTTTTTGTTTATTAATTTGCAATTTTTAAATTGTGGTAAGATGCACATAAAATGTACCCTCTTCTCTATTTTTAAGTGTACAGTCATGTGAAAGACACTCACGTGATCGTGCCACCCTCACCACCATCCAACCCCAACATTCTTTTCATCTTCCCACAGTGACACTCTGTACCAGAGAAAAAATCACTCCACATCCCTCCCTCTCCCAGTCCCAGGGCGGCCGCCATTCTACTTTCCGTCTCTATGAATTTGAAGACTTTAGGGATTCATGTAAGCGGAATCATACGGTATTTACCTTCTTGTGCATGGCTTATTACACCCAGGATGATGTCCTTAAGGTTCATCCATGTTGTAGCATGTTACAGGATTTCCTTCCTTTTTAAGACTGGGTAATATTCCAGGGCATGTACATACCACATTTTGTTCATTCATTCATCTATCCATGACCACTTGGTTTGCACCCACCTTCTGGCTACTGTGAAAAACACTGCTGGGTTCAGTTTGAGAGCTCAGGGATAGTTGGACTGGAGGAATCTTCTTACTTTCAGAGGTCCCCCTTCTGTCCTATGCAGGCTGTCAACTGATTTTGCAAGGCCCACCTACATTAGGGAGGACAGCCTGCTTTTCTTTGTCAAATGATTTAAATATCAGCCTCATTCAAAAACACCCTTACCTTGGAACTCAAGCTAAGCTCTTCCTGGGTGTCCTGTCTGATGGCCTTGGCATGGGAAGCAATCTATAGACTCTCCTGGTTCCCCAGCTAACCCATTCACTCTGTGGGTCCTAGGATCTGTTTGCCTCCCTCCATAATCATGTCCTTATTAAAATAACAGTCTGTCTCTCCTCAACCCCTCTTTTTGTCTCTGTTCTCTGGACACACACACACACACACACACACACACACACACACACACCTGTTGTTTCTGTTTCCCGGGAGAGCTCTGACTAATACATCACCCCACTGTATGCTCCTCTACTCCACTTCTGTGGCCTTCGGAGTCTTGAAGTGAAGCAGCAGTGATGTAGAGGGTCCAGGGACAAGATTTCTGGACGGGCACCTCCTTGCAGAGCATCACAGCAGGTCCTGAGGAGCAGCTCTCCCGAAAACTCTGGCCTTGGTGTACTCGTGTGCTAGGGCTGTCCCAACCAGGTATCACAGGCCGGGGGTTTAAACAACACAGTTGTAGAGACCTGAAGCCCAGGACCCAGATGTGGGCAGGGCTGGGTCCTCTGGAGGCTGTGAGGGAGGACTGCTCCGGGCTCTCCCCGCGTTTGTGGTTTGCTGCCGTCTCTGGTGATTGTGGATTTGTAGGTGCCTCGCTACAGGCTCTGCCTTCATCTCCACCTGTGCTGTCCCTGTGCACTTGCTGTGACCACAGGTCCCCTTTTTATTAGGACCCCAGTCACGTTGGAAGAGAGGTCTGCCTTCCTCCAGTATGGATCATCCTAACTTAATTAAGGATATCTGTGGCCACCCTATTTCCACACGAGGCCAAATCCTGAGGGCCTGGGGGGGGTAACGATGTTACTGAATGGATTTGGGAGGAGGGACGCAGTTCAACCCAACACACCTTGGTCAACGCCCTTTATTTCAGACACTTGCAATGTTTGGACAAACACATGCACATTGCACTCAGGCAGTTTCCTTTAACCAGCCAATCACAGACAGGATCTCTGTGGGACTTGGAAGTAACACAACCCCTTCTCCCCAATGTGTTCTGGCCTGGGGGCTGGCGCGATGCTGTGTCTGCATTATTGATAGATCCCAAATGCACACGCATGCGCATGTGTGTGTGTGTGTGTGTGTGTGTGTGTGTGTGATAGAAAAAAAGAGACAGATGAAAGGCATTTGCAACAGTGGCCCCCTGGTTGCTAGGGATCCTACTTTTAGTAAGAATACCTGCAGCCAGGTGTGGTAGTGCACGTTTGTAATCCCAGTGCTCAGGAGGCTGAGACAGGAAGATCGCAGGTTTGAGGCCAGCTGTCAGACACATAGACCCTGTTTTGAAATAAAAAATAAAAAGGCTGGAGGTGTAGCTCAGAGATTGCCCCTGAGTTCAATCCCCAGTACTGAAAAGCACAACAAAACCAAAAGATTTGCAGCCTCTTTTCCGGGGACAGCCTCTGACGGTGGCTGGGGAGTGGCTTTTGAACCTCAGTGAATACATAAAGTGTACAAGCATCCAGGTACCAGTACCTGCGTTCACAGGCCCAGCTCGGCAGCGTCTTCCACACCTGCTCACTTGACTTCTGTGACCTGGACAGAGCTCCACGGCTTTGTGTCTACACGTCCCTCCCTTGCTTCCTCAGACCCCCTGCCTACCCCCCCTTCATGCTCACAAGTCCTTCTGGAAGACTCAACCACTTACAGTTGTTGAGTGATTAAATATTTATAATCAGGGCAATGAGTGAGGTGTTGAATAATAAATGCTAAGGTTGAAGCAGCCTTAGATAATTCCTGCAGATTTCTTCATCTCTGGCCCCTTTGATTCCAAAGCAAAAAAGAAAAAAAATATATCCTTTAATTAACTTTTTTTGGGGGGGAGCAGCTGTGACAGGCAATAGGCCTTTATCAGTGGTTCCTGAGCCACGGGGCTCAGCCTGCCGTCACCCCCACCCCACAGATATGTAGATGCCACACTGCCAGGTGGACCCTCCCTTGTTTGTTTCTGAACTCAAAGGGAAAGCATTGTTTAAAAACTCAAATCTCTGGACAGCAAATGCACGGTCGCCATTTTTGTCTGTGCAGGAGAGCCTTAGGGCTCAGTAACAACAGGACCCGAGCTTCTTTGTCACTGACATAGAGCACGCAGTTATCTAACATTTCACACAAGATGGCACTGGAATCTCTCCACCACTCTAGACAGAAGCCACCTGTGCTATCCTGATCTTTTTAGTTGAGAAAGCCAAGACATAAAAAAAATTAAGGAATGTGGTCGAGGCACAGAGCTGGTAGATGTTGGATCTCGGGTTCAGAACCCTGCCAGTGGGTACCAAGGCTCCCTCCTCATGGTGCCAGGGATGAGAGACAGAGAGATAAAGAGATGGGTCACCTGCAGTCCTTGCCTTGGTGGACAGCCCAGAGCAGGAAGGAGGAGATGCCCAGGCATGTAGCAACACTAAATAGTGGCCACACACCGGATGTTTGCGTAGACTCGAAACTCAAGTTAGAGCCTCATTCCCAGGGCGATGTTATTTGGATGTGGGGTGTCTGGGAGGTGATTAGGTCATGAGGGCGGAGCCCTCGTGAAGGGGATTAGCACCTTGATAAAAAAGACTCCAGGAACTTCCATCACCCATTCCACCAGGCGGGGACACGGTGAGATGACATCTGTAAACCAGGAAATGAGTCCACACCAGGCACCAAATCTGGTGTCTTAACCATGGACTTCCAACCTCTAGGATTGTGAGCAGCCTGAATGCACTAAGACCTGCTACTGAGAAGCGAGGGTGCTGTCATAACATATACCTTAAACTGTGGAAGCAGCTTCAGAGCTGGGCACCACGCAGAGGCTGGGCGAGTTTGGAGATAGGTGCTAGTAAAAGCCTATCTTGTCGCGAGTGGACATTTAAAGGCAATTCTGGTGAGAGCTCAGAAAGAAAGCAGGAGAGCTGTAGAGAAAGCCTCCATCTTCTTAGATGATGCCTAATGATCCTGAACAGAATATTTGTTGGAAATAGATGTTGGATGTTGGCTTTAGGACCAAGATTAAATATTGGTCCTAACGAATTATAATTGGGTCCTAACAAATTATAATTGGGGCAATGGATACAGGATCCACTGGATACAGGACTGTCTTCAATGGGAATGAGGAGCAGGTTGTAGGATAATGGAGGAAAGACCACCCTCAGTATCAAGTTGCAAAGGACTTGTCCACATTGTAGTTGTGCTTCACAGAGAGACAGAACGCACGAGCCATGACATTGGATATTGGACTGAATACATTCCTAAGCAAAGAAGGGGCAGCCTTCTCTCTCCTGACTCTTCATAGTAAAATGTGAAAAAGCAAAAGTGATTTAAAGACAGACTTGTTCATCAAAAGGGAAGCTTAATCACTTGGAAGATTCTTGGCTTATCTCTCTATTTTTTTTTAATGAGAATGCCTGTCCAGGAGAAAACACTTAGGCTGTGGCCAGGTGACTATAGCAAGGGGTCAGTCATCTTCACAGGAGACAGGAGCTGTTATGCAAGACAGTGGAAGGTGGTCCCGGAGCAATTCAGACGCCATTGGGCTCTGGCCCATCCTATGCTCAGTGTAGAAAAACCCTGGAGGCAAAGGGGTATCAAGGAGGTTCCCTCTCTATATATACTTCTTGGTGGCCCCAGGTTCAACTCCAGTGGGTCCAGGGTGGCTCCCGAGGGATCTGGGGTGGTGTGGACTGTAACAGAAGGGTCATGGGGTCTTAGGTGCCCCCCATCTAGGTCCGAAGAGTGGTCCTCCTCGAAGAGCCAGGTTTCACCATATTCACGACTGGGTCCATAATCTACTGTACACCATGTTTGATCATGTTTTCAATGTTATTTCTCTTCTTTTCACATTTCTTCTGGGAGCCTCTGGCAAATATTTTGAGATGTTTTTAGATGTTATCTTAGGTAGCTGGCAGGAGGGTGACCTACAGGGACACAGACTTTCACTTCTAACTATTTTACTAATTATTAGGACTCAAAAGTTATTCCTTTTGGCATTTAGAAAAGAACTTCAACTTCTCTTCTAGCTCCCTTGAGGCAGGAGATCGGAAAGTGATATTCCTGAATGTCATGGAAGCATTTCCTTAGCAGAAGGAGATCATAAATTCACATGCAAATCACATTTATAGAGTGTCTCTCCATGCAGGGCACTCTCTCAGCAGCATCTCCATCCATTACAGCATTTAATTTCTCCACAACATCATGTAGGCGAGAAATCTGGATCTCAAGGGAATTACGTGACAAGCCCAAGGTCACAAAGATGGCGATGGGGAAGTTGAGAATGAAACTCAGGCTTTGAAATCCAACTGTATCTCTAGTTTAAGTAGTCTAAGATCTTCCTCATGCCAGTGATATAATTATGTAAACACAAGACATATAGTGTCAATGGGCACTTGAATATACTTCTTTTTAGAAGTCTAGGTATGAAAATTCCTATTTCTCTAGACTAGCATTTTCTTAAATTTATATTTGTAGAATGTTGATTTCAGAATAAAAGAATGGAAAAAGAGATCTCTCTTATAAGATTGGCCAATGCAGCCTTAAGCAAAGTTAAGTCAGTTTCTTTGCTGCTGGCCTTCAGAGAGTCTTTAATATACCAATGCACATTGTGAATTTCTAAGTGCACTTTACATGTTAAATCTGTCTAAAAGACCCATGCTGCATGCCAGACACTGACAAAGAAGCTGGGATAAAATGGAGTCCCATGAGACTCAAACCCTTCCCCACAAAAATCTCTAAGAGGGTAGAGAAGGGTTGAACAGGTAGTTTCACAACAGCTCACTTCTGATTTCAGCTTTCACAACCTTTTTCCTGTGTCTTCTATGACTGTCTCAGAACATCTATGAGCACTGAGGTTATCATCATCATCATCATTATTAATATTATTTTATAGTTACTGAGATTTTAACCTCCTGGAGGCAATCTGACAACTTCTTACACCTGTCCAGCTTCTAAGCACCAATCACAGACACTGATAAAGAATAGATGATATATTGAATTTATAGGGCGGTTCTTGAGACTAATAGTAGTACAGGTTTCAATGCTGGCTCGACACTTGTTGGACACTTTGGGCATATTTTTTAATTTATTTGAGTCTCAGTTTCTTTCCCTGTAAAATGTAGATAAGCGTACATATGCAATAGAGCTGTAGGGAGTGCTTAGCAGATACCTGGGCCACAGTAATCGAATATCTCCTTCGTGAGGCCCCCTCTACCTTCCTGCTCAACACTGCAACACCTTCTGCCTCCCAGGCCCAATGCTGCTCCATTTATTAAAGTCACAGCCCTTATCACTTTCTAACATGCCATATGATTTATGTCATTACTCTGTATATTGTTTTTGTCTCCCCGATTAGCATGTCAGCTCTGAGACCAGAGACCTCTGTTTGTCATCAATGTATTCCATGAATAGAAACAAGAGCTGGGCATGTAGAAGGGGCTCGAAACACATGGTGAGTTAACCAGTTAACCAGTACAGAGAATAATTGTTCATCAAACAAGGAGTGGACAGTCATCCCACAGAGGGATGGCACTGGGCATCTGGGATGAGCAGGCAAGGGCCAGAGTGGAGAAGACCTGTGAGTGCAACCCGGCCAGGCCCTCAGCACCCTCACACAGTAAGGACTGATTGTTATGGTTTGAATTAAAAATGTCTCCCAGACCTCATGGGCTGGTGGCAGCCATGTTGGAGGCAGGACTTGGTTGCCAGGGAACCGTCCCTAGGGGCATGGCCATGGATAGGATTTTCCCAGGCTAGCTGCAGCAGCTTCTTGTACTTTTCTCTCCTCTGCCACCAGGAGCTGATAACAAGCTCTCTCTTTTTTCTCTCTGTTCCCCACCATGATGCCCTGAAGAACTGTAGCCCCAGCTCCTGCTTGGAAGCTGCTCTAAGGTGGACTGAAATCTCTATAACCAGGAACAAATAAATCTTCGTTCCTTGAAGTTTTGCATGTCAGGCGTTTGGACCACAGAACTGAGAATGCTGATGGAAATTCCAATACTCACCTCTCCCACCTCTAGAAGATAGACACAGTTGGGCCTACATTATGGATGAGTAAACTGAGGATCAGAAAGAAAGATTAAGTATTATGATCAAGTCCACCCTGTGAGTCTTAACCTGGGTCCCAACTATAAGCCAGGCCATGCCACACCAGCCTACATGTTGACGAGGATGAGCAGGGGTGGAGGTATGAAGAGCAGATGGCAACTAAAGCTCCATCTAAGCCATGGGTGGGAAAATGCTCTAAAAGCAGGTCTGGGTTGCCTGTCATGCTGGCGGCATGATCCCTTCTGTCAGGGGCTCTTTCCACACAGGCTCTTGGTATTTGGTTTGTTAGTTAACCTGTAGGAGATAATAAACCCAAGACATCATATGTGAAAAATCAATACTCAGGTCAAAGCTGTAGCTTGCCAGGGAAGATCTATTCTTTTCAAGCACAGTTGGCCAGCAGCAGAATAGTATTTCTAAAGGTTTGTTCTTGCCCTTGGGTGCCCAGAGAAATAGCCCACACTACTCCTTGTTCACAGTGAGGTTAGGCCTGAGGTGGGGAAAGGCTCTGTGTCTCCACGGTCTGTTTTATCCTCTTCCAAAGAGAGTAATTGCTAAGTCACCAAAGGCTGCAGAGATTTATCACCAGTTGCCAAACCTTGCTGATAAGTTCAAGACATCCTGATCCTGACAGAGGCCACTGCAGTGCATTAAGCAGGAAGCCCGGGAAGGCAGGCTGAGCATGGGGTGGGAGCCGGCACCAGGTACCGGTGAAAAATGCCTCTCTGGGAGATTAATCCTTCCTGTAGTCCACTGTTAAAGTAATAAAAGGTTTATGATTCATTTCTTCCTTGATAATGGAGGAGACAATTAGTAATTACTGGATTTATGATATTTGTTGTGTTAACTCAACCAATAAAGTATCCAACCAAATAGAGCTCTGAAGCACCTTGCTGTAGAATAAGAGGACAGAAGCATTAGAGAAGTCAGCCCCACAGTGCATCACGCACACACACAGGCAACAGGAGGAGCAGACAAGGACCATCGGAGACCTTAAGGGACTGAGTTCACCCCTGTACCCCCGATTTGTTCTTTCCAGAATTAATTCAGAGAAGTAGGATCAGCATTCAGTGTCACAGGGTTGACTTAATTTGCTTCCTCGTGGACTTATTTGCTCTCCCACACAGCACTGAAGTTCCCTTCTAATGCCTCTGGAACCTGGACTTTAACTGTTCTTGTTGGATTGATTAATAGGTATTCTACATTATGCCAGTGGACTCTCCTGCAGCCCCACACCCAGCAAAACACGCCCATTGCTGCCCCTCAGGGAACATTTGTTGAATGAGATGGATGTCTTAAAAAGAACCAGCCAGTAAAAGTTCTGTATCTTACCATGACCAAAATACCTGAGAAGAACAACTTAGAGCAAGGAATGTTTATTTTGGCTCGTGGTTTCAGAGGTTCAGTTCATGGTTGGCTGGCTTTACTGCTCTGGGTCTGAGGCAAGGAGGGACATCTTGGTGAAAAGGTTTGGTGGAGGAGAGCTGCTCAACTCATGGCAGCCAGAAAACTGAGATAGACAGAAAGAGAGAGGGAGAAAGAGAGAGGAAGTGGCTGGGGAGAAGATAAATCCTTCCAGGGCATGCTCCCAGTGGCCTACTTCTTCCAACTATGTTCCTCCTCCCAGCAGTCCATTCAGCTATCAATGGATTCATCCACGGATGAGGTCAGAGCCATCATGATTAATCACTTCCCCAAAGCTCCGCCTCCAAGCACAGGAGACTGTGGGGGACATTACAGACCCAAACCAGAGCCCGTTCTTTTGCTATCTTCAGAAATACATAAAGTTTTTAAGTATGGCAATGGGTACATAATTTAGGGAAAACTCTCCAAATAGTTGACCATAGAATTATTTAGACAGGTCCTAGAGAAGACGAGGTGACATTAAAAAGACAACATATGAATGCTGTAGAAATATCATCAAGGTCTTACCAATGATATCAAATTATTGAGGTTACAGAAAAAAAAAATTGGGACATTACCCGACCTATGATGGTTTGCATTGGGAATTTTCATCTTTATGATGGTGTAAAAACAGACCCAGGAGACCATGCTGGTTTTCACTTTCAGTATAGTATTCCATGAATTACATGTGAATTGCATCACATGATTGTGAAATAGGCTTTCTGTTAGATGATTCTACCCAACTGTAGGATAATGTAAGTGTTCTGAGCATATTTAAGGTAGGCTGGCTAAGTTGTGATGTTTGGTAGATTAGGTGAAATAAGTGCATTTTTGGCCTGTAATATTGTTGATTTATGAGTTTTTCAGTTTATGATGGTTTATCAGAACACAACCCCATGGAAAGTAGAGGAACATCAGTAATTGGAATACGTATACATGTGGATTAAAATCAAATAGTGAGCTTGTGACTGTAGATCCCTGTAATAGTCCCTTTTATGCTGCTATAACAAAATGTCATAGATTGGGTGTCTTGGCCAACATTCTCATTGATATAGTCCAAAACATCTGACCACACAACATAAAGATAAGAAGGTTTTTTTGCTCAGAGTTTTTGGAGATCTTGATGTTCAGTCCAAGTCGGGCCAGGGACTGCAGAGATCAGGGCATGGTGGCAAGAAGCAGAGAGAGGGAGAGAGCAAGTGCTCTGTTCTTATATCACGGAGGCCAGAACCAAGAGAGAGTAAGCAAGCAAGGGGATTCAAAGACAGACGCACAGTTCCTAAGCCACACCCCCCAGGGACGTACCTTTTCCAGTTACCCCCCACCTTCCTAGGTTACCACCCAACAAATCCATTACAATGGATTTATCCGCTGATGAGATTACAACCCTCATGATTTAATTACATCAACTCTGAACATAAATACATGAGCTCTTCAGCGGACATTCTATCTCTAACACTAGATAGTTTTGGTGAACAGAATTTTATTTGACTCACAGTTGTGGAGACTGGAAGTCCACGTTCAAGGGGCCACATCTAGTGAAGGCCTTATTGATAAATCACAACATGACAGAAGGTATCACAGGCAAGAGATCAGACTCAAATCCTCTTATGATTGGCATTAGCCTATTTATGCTAGTAGGAGCCCTCATAACCTACACACCTCTCAATAGTCCCCATTCCCAACATCATTGCATTGAGGATCAAGTTTCCAACATATGTTTTTGAGGGGACACATTCAATCCATAGCAGTCCTTAATAAGTGTTTGTGGAATAAATATAAAAATATGGAAACATGAGCTGGGCATGGTGGCACATGCCTATAATCCCAGTACTTGGGAGGCTGAGACAAGAGGATCACAGGTTCGAGGACAGTCTCAGCAAGTAATGAGACTCTCACCAATCTAGCAAGACCCTGTTTCAAATTTAAAAATAAAATAGGGCTGGATTTAGCTTGGAGGTAGAATGCCCCTGGGTTCAATCCCCAGTACTATACACACACACACACACACAAATATATATATATATATAGACATATATATGTATATGTATACGCACACACACATATACATATGTATATATATATATATATATATATATATATACATATATTATATATACTGGTAGTAAGATGGCAAGAATATATGTGTGTATGAATTTAATTAACATTTATATTGTTGTAGAGATATGTGCATTAAAAATAAGATGCTTAAAGGATTGGCACATCAATTGAGTATTTCATTATCTCTTTCCCATTTTTATTTACAAGTACAATTAAATACATTATGTATCTAAAGCAGGCCAGAATTTTCAATGTACTCTGGCCCGACTGTGTTGAAAGACTGTCTTAGTTCATTTGCTTTGCTATAACAAAATGACAGAGACTGGATAATTTGTAAAGAATAGCACTTTATGGGCTCATGGTTCTGGAGACTGGGAAGTCCAGCAGCATGGCCCCCACATCTGCTGGGCATCTGGCCAGAGCCCCTTTGCTGCATTGTAGCATTGCAGAGGGCATCGCATGGTAAGATAGAGCAAGCATGCTAACTCGCGTCTCTCTTCCTCTAGTGAAGCCACAAATGCCATCGTGGGAACCACACCCTCTTAACTTCATCTAATCCTAACTACCTCCAAACGCCTCGCCTGTCAATACCATTAACATATAAATTTGGGGATAAAGATTCCAACACATAAACTTTCGGGGGACACTTTCAAACCATCACAGACTCAAAACATTCCCATAAAGAAGAAAGGTGTGACCCAGCAGTAGAATATGTCCCTTTCAGGGCCCAGGGGTGATGGCTCAGTGGCAGAGTGCTTCCCTAACATGCAGGAGACTCTGGGTTCCAATCCTGATATTTGCATTTCAGATGACAATGACAACCTTTACAATGTCACACCCTTTCTTTATTTGAATTGCCAAGTAGATCATCAACACAGTCTTTAGATGTCATTTGAAATATTGTTGGAACATTAGTAAGGTTACTTTATTGGATCCCCTAACTTGAGAAAGTTCACTTATGCAATTTTGTGGAAGGAAACTGACATTTCCTGCTGCTGCCTGCTATGCACTTTGGTTCCTATGACTTCATAGTTCAGTCACTCGGTCCCAATGGAAGGTCATCTCAGCCTGACCTCACTCCTCATTTTCCTCCCATCCCAATAGTACCACCTTGAGAGTCCATTAGGATTTAGTAAGTTCAACCTCATGTCCAAATTTGAAGTTCCTCCCTCAAGACCCAAGTAAGAAACTCAAACTCAACATAAAGTCTAAGTCACTTTCCTGAGGTCAAATGGTCATGTTGGCACCTGGGGGCACCTACGCCTTTGCTTTCATTGAACCTGGAGATAACAACATTTAAAGTCAGACCAAAATCCCACTTTGAATGGTTGGAGCACTATCTCTTTGAAGATAAATCTTGTGACCATTATTTTTTAAAACTCTTGAGACCAAAACAAAGGGAGACAAATATGGAACTTGAGATGATTTACTGAATGTAAATCTGGCCCAGGTTGGTGGTGATATAGTCCCTGCCCCAATTTACGTGGCTAAAAATTGTTTGGGAGCTGTTTAAACCATTTACTTCCACTGGTCTTGGCTCAGGTCCTCTGAGCCCAATAATGTGACTGTTAAAATTATTATGAACTACCAGGACCTTCAGACTAAGTTGTACTGAGCAACAGTAGAGAAGCACATTAATAAATGTGCCAGACATATAGCTAGAGCGTGCTCAGAACCAATGCATCAATAAAATGTTGATTTTTTTTATAATGTTTTTGACTGAATGTGGATCAGAAAAAAGTAGAAGTGGACTAAAGTTCAACTCATGTAGACTTCACATAAACAAGTTTTACTTCTTGCTAACCATGTGACCTCAGGATCCATTATCTGGGGGTTATAAGTTTCCATTTACTTATCCTTAAATAACACTGATAATGGCATGCATCCTGTCTCTGGCCTGAGAGGGGACTGTGAGATTTTCACTATGCGAAAGTGTTTCCATGACTTAATGCACATTAGCACCAGCTAGACTTTCAAATCTTGTTTTTCAAAGAAGAATCAAAGATCACGGAAGAAGCTCAAACTTGAGACTCCAGTTCAGACAATGACAAATGGAAAGCAAAAATGAACAGATGGCATGACATGGGAAAGTTTCAGCATAGCAAAGGAGACAATCAACAAAATGAAGAGGCAACCTATGGCTTTGGAGAAAATATTTGTGAACTCTCTATGTAAAAAGAAGTTAATGTACAATATATATACATATCTAATATACAATGCATATATATATATATATATATATATATATATATATATATATGGAACTCATACAACTTAATAACCAATAAATTGAATAACCCAATTTAAAAAATGGACATAGCACATTTCTCCAAAGGAAACTTAACATGGCCAATAGGTATAGAAAAGGTGCTCAGAATCATTATCCATCAGAGAAATGTAATGAGATGTCACCTCAAACCTGTTAGAATGGCCTTCGTCAAGAAAACAAGTGATCTAAGTGTTGGTAAGGATGTGGGTTAAAGGGAACGCTAGCATACTTGGGAATTTAGATTGGTGCAACCACTGTGAAAAAGTCTGAGGTTCCAAAAGAAATTAAAAATAAAGCTGCCGTATGAGCCAGCCATGCCTTTTCTGAGTATATACTCTAAGGAAATGAAATTACTGCCTTGTGAAGATATCTGCACTCCCATTTTCCCTACAGCATTATTCACAGTTGTCAAGATATGGAAATAAGTGAAATGTTCATTGACAAATGAAAGGATTAACAAATTATGGAATATACACACAGTGGAATATTATTCTGCTTTAAAAAGGAGAAGATCCTAGCAGCTGCAAGAACATAGATAAACATGGAGGACATTATGCTAATTGAACTAAGCCAGACTCAGAAAGACAAATTCATATGATCTCACTTATATGTGAAATCTAAAAGCAAAACTAATTGAATGCATAGAAATAGAATATAGCCGTAGTTAGAATGGGTAGGATTGGGCTGAGAAAGTGGGAAGCTGTAGGTAAAAAAAAATACAAAATTGTCCATATGTAGAATAAATAAGTAGAGAGATTTAGTATACAAAGTAAGGACTGCTGAGTGTGGTGGTGCATGCTTGTAATCCCAGTACTTGGGAGGCTGAGACAGGAGGATTGTGGGGTCAAGGCCAGCCTCAGCAATTCAGCAAAGCCCCCAGCACCTTACTGAGACCCTGTTTCAAAATACAAAATAAAATAGGGCTGGGAGTGTAGCTCAGAGGTGACCACCATTGGGTTCCATTCTCAGCACCATCAAAAAAAAAAAATTAAGACTGAAGTTAATAATGCTGTATTGTATGTACTGGAAATTTGCAAAAACGAATAGACTCCAGGTTCTCTTACCGCAAGAAAGCAAAGAAGGAAGGAAGGAGAGGGGTGGGAAGGTAACGAGGAGATGATGGCGATGTTAATTTTCTTAAACATTATGATTTCTCCACTATGTATATGCCATATTCTACTTCTTAAATATATACAATAAAGACAACAAGAAAAAGGGAGCATGGTGTTACCCATGTGTGATAGTCAATCTAGGTTGTCAACTTGACCTGATCATGACACACCCAAGATCATGTGACTTTGGGTGTGTAACAGCAGATTAAACAGAAAGCCTGCCCTGAATGTAGGCAGCAGGATTCCGATAGGTGCAGGACTTAGATAAAAGAGGGAGAAGCCGCGTAGAGCAGCGCTTCTTTCCAAAGAAAACGCATCTGCTCTCGCCTGATATCGTCGGCCTCTGGCTCATAGAACTAGAACTTCGCCGTTTCTCTGAAGAGCTTCTTGATCTTCTCTCGTCTGAGATTGTCGGCCTCCAGCCCTTCGAACTGAAACTTCACCATCATTTCTCCGAAGAGCTTCCTGATCTTTATATCTTGGACTGGGACTGAATTAGTGGTTGCTCCGATCCTAAGACTCCAGCTCTTAGACCGTTCGACCAGCTACTGGTTCCTCTGACTCTCCACGTGCAGTCAGAACTTGGGACTACATTGCTTCAAACTGTAAGCCCATCTGATAAATCCCTTTTTCAAATATACTCATTCTGTGAATTCTGTTAATCTAGTGAACCCT
>PVJS01012295.1:0-17091 GCA_004027185.1 Glis glis | reverse complement strand
TACGGGTCAGCTCCAGCGATGTGCATGGCTGAGCTTGGTTTCCCATGGCTGAGGTTGTGATAGAGCTGGGGGAAGATTCCTGTAATAAAGAAGCACAGGAAAGGATGTGGCCCTGTAGCTGGCGCATCAGCAAGGATGGCCGTCCAGGGAGCCAGGCTTGCTGCTTCCTCGTGGGCACATGTCTCATCTCATTTTAGTGCTTGCAACAAGGTTGGGAGGTTGGTGTGTCAAGACACAGAAACTGATGGGACTGGTTGGTCTTTCCAAAGTCAGACCCAGTGGTGGACAAAATGTATTTCAACACAAATCTCTTTTCATTCAGACTTACATCCTTCTCTTCCAGCCCCAAAGTGAACTATGGAGTATATTTCGGCAGTCACTGGGATGCAGTCTTGGTGCTTCTATGGCATGGGGGTCCCAGCAGTGCTGTGGGTGTCTAGATGTTAGAGGACTCCAGGGTGGCTCGGTGATCTGCCCCTCACCTGGGGTCATGTTCAGGCTCTACCTGGTATAACTGTCTTAAAGTCAAGTTTAATTGTAACCCAAGATATAAAAGTGTGATTTTTTTTTTTCTTAGCAAAAATCCTTTTGTGATAGGCTAGAAGGTAAAGACATGAAATCTGGAGTTTGGAGCACATGGTTGGAATCGGTTTTGCCCCTTTCTATAATTCTTTCCCTGGGTAAGTATTCAGACCCCCTCCCTTACATTTTAATTACTCACTTTAAATGATGATTAAAAAGCATGGGAAGTGATTTAAATGGCACCTGGTATATACAGAGTGCTCAAAAATTATAACAAAATTTATTTTTATCTAATATTTGGTATTAGGCTATGCAATCTTTACTTTCCTGCAGCCTCAGAGGCCTGGTTCAAATAATTTTTTTTCTGCATAAAAAATCATTATGGCAGGTGAACACACATATGTGTCCTTAATATTGTTCAGCTGAGAAATCACAGAATAAAATGTTTAGGTGGCTTTGCAAAGAGTCTCTTCCCAGAAACCCACCTCTGTGTTGTATCTATTATCCATGTGCTACCCATAATGATAACAGGCCCGTTGCTACCTAACGGGCCACCCATTCGACAGTGTCCCATAAGACAGAAGATTATATCTCCTTGTCAGAGAGACATTCTTCATTTGTCTAAGTGTACCTTAGGATCTTCACATAATGACAGAATTGCCTAATAAAGCATTTCTCAGGACGTACCCCTGTCCTTACGTGACCCACGACGTAGTCTGAACAGAAGAGGGTTAGCACCAGGCTCCAGATATTCCGGAGTTCCCTGGCTGAACAACGTGAACACGAAGCTCTGTGGGCTTAGGGAATTCCCTCCGGTCAAGCAACTTCACCTCTGCCTTAAAATGCTTTGGTGGTAACAGACCAAATAATGTTATGTAAATATAGGGATGTATCAGTCTGCATCTCATTATCATGTACAATTACAATGCACCGATGCAAACTTTAAAGAGCTAACCATCCCTTAGTGGTATTGCTTTATACTCTGGGACCCCAGATTTTGGGCAATCATATTTGCTTTGCTGGCATAGACATGGTTCCCAGCAAGTTACAGTAAAGACCAGAGTGGAAAAGTTGAAAGGCTTTCTCCTTTAAATTTTTTTCTGCATTGAAACATGAACTTCACCATCAGAAAAGTAACATTTTTACCAGGGCCTTCAGCATCAGGAAACCCTAAAACTAGCCCAGGAAGAGGTACCTGTGAAAGCCATGTCAGGAAGGCTCTAGTGTGCGTTAGCAGAAATCTACAGGTCTGTTCTCAATGTTCACAAACACTCCTGCATCCCTGGGAAGAGGGCCATGAGGGCTTAGTTCTCATCCAGGGCTGGGGCCTACTGATCCCAGATCACATGACAAGCTAGCAGAGGACCTGGAACATGGGCTCTTGGACGCCTCGTGTCGAGTTGCCTCCTCCGACTTCGGAAAAATCACTTTCTCCCCTGAGTTTCACGTGTGTTAAAGCAGTACAAAGGATGAATTTTCATGTCTTTCACAAAGTACAGATGAGGAGAACATCCCCGCACAAACTGAAGTATGTGTGTGTGTGTGTGTGTGTGTGTGTGTGTGTGTGTGTGTAATAGGAAGGACAGTAGCAATCATGCTGGGTGGGATGGTGTGAAAAATAGGGATATTTTTTTAGGCCGGGCGTGGTGGCGCACGCTTGTAATCCCAGTACTTGGGAGGCAGAGACCGGAGGATCCGGGTTCGCGGCCAGCCTCAGCTACTTAGTGAGACCTCCGCAACTTCATTAAACCCGGTTTCAAAATAAAGGATAAAAAATAGGGCCGGGGGTGTAGCTCGGAGGTAGAATGCCCCTGGGTTCAATCCCCAGTTCCACAAAAAAAAATGGGGATTTTTAAAAATCTCCCAAATATGAAGTGCAGAGTAGAAGTCAAGCAGGTAGGACCCCGTTGGTGTTGTCTGTCTTCCCACCATTCAACAGAGGAGTGCTGTGACTAACATTTATTAACATTTCTTGAGCATTTCCTACCCCTGTGCTTATATCTACTAGCTCTTCTAATTCTCACAATCGTCCTCTGAGTTAGGCTTTCTGAGCACCACTGAACAGCAGAGGCCATGGAGGGCCAGAAAGGGTCAGTGACTTGCTCCAGTCACCAAGCTAGAAAATGATCATGTCAGGGATAAAATTAAATTACAATTCACAAGCCCAGGAGCTGGAATCTCACTGTCCTGGAGCGCAGTTGCTTGGTCCTGTCCCACTGGCCTCCCCAAAGGCCCACAGGCCACTGCTCGCTGCTCTCGACCTCCTGCTAATCTGCGCGGTCTCTTACCTCCCCCAGAGGGTCCCCATAGAAGGAACCAGAAGGCCCAGGCCCTCTCCAGCTGCTGCTGCAATAGAGGCTGTAGGTCCCCATGAGTGGAGAGGTTGTCCACTGCTGATGCCCCTGGAGGAAAAGGGTTAATCCGATGAAGCAATTAGGGTTATTTAAATAATTAGCAATTAAGAACAGAAGGGAGTCCCTCCTGTCAATGCAGGAACGGCCTGGCCTTTCGCTGGTTGAGAAGACAGGTGAGAAGTATTTCCTCAAGTGTAGAGAAGCACGCAGGAATTCTCCCAGTGTCCGTACACAGAGCCCCTCTGGAGACAGACATTGCTGGCGGCTGCCTTCGGTCCTTCCCAGATCAGGACGGACCTGACCTCGTGCTTGCTCCCCCTCTCCAGTGTCTCCCAGCTGGAATCTCTGCTCCCCACTCTGCCTGCACAGGCCCCACCCTCTTTTCCTGGGCTGAGAACTGTCCTAAAATGAAGCCCTTCTTCCAGGCTTGAGTACGATCACCGGTCCCAGCTGTGCCCACACCAGCAGCCGCACATGTTGGACATTTGGCCACACCATCCCCGATCACAGCCCTGACCCACTCCCTGTTGCACTTAAATTAGCCTTCCCTTGGGATCCTTAAGGCACTGGTTCCAGGATCAAAATCCAAATGTGTTCAAGTTCCTAATATAAAATGTTGTGTTTGCATATAACCTATGACATCCTCCTGTACATTTTAAATCATCTCAAAATTATTTATAATACCTACTGTGATGAAAACAGTCATTGTAATATACTGTTTAGGAAATAGTAAAAGAAAAACAAAGTCTGTACGTATGGTGTAGTCACACTAGTTTGTTTCAGGTCTTTCCTATCCATGGTTGGTTGACATCACGGGTGTAGAACCCAAGGATAAGGAAGGCTGACGGTAGTTAGAAATGGCCACTTCCTTTAGAAGTGCGATTAGTTTTAGCATTTGATTTCACTGTGATTCAGCTGGGGTACAGAGAGGGTGCTCCCCTGGGAGTTCTGTTCAGCCAGTAAAAACCTCAGTATGGAGGAGTGAGGAGAGGCGGATACGGTCATTCGGTCTTCTGTTGGCACAATCAACAAATATTGGCTAAGCACCTATGATATGCCAAGCAAAGTGCCCATTCTTTCAGGGTTTCAATTCCAGCAGATAATGCTGTGCACTGAACAAACAAGTCACAAAAATAATCCACTCACTGGCCATAAGTGAGACCAGGGGTTTGACGGAGAATGGCTAGATGCTGGCTATCTATCCACAGGGCCTCCGGGAGGGAGAGAGCACTAGATCTAAGAACAGGGATGACCAAAAAAGAGGGCAGCTGTGGACAAGTCAAAGATTGCAGCAGGGCTCAAAGTGGGATTCCAAAGATCAGACCTCCCTGGCCTCTGTGGGATAAGAGCCACTGCTGCGGGGAGAGCCCGGGCACCCCATCGGGCCAACTGGGGCAAAGCTCAGAGAAAAGGACCAGGGGCCAGCTGCAGAGCACAGGCTGGTCCCAGTGCTGGCCCACTTCAGCCCAGGCCTCATGGCCAGGCGGTCACACTGCACGGTCTCCTCCAGCCACCACACTTGGGTTTGAATCCTAGTTCCCCACATTTTAGCAGCGAGACCTCCACAAATTTAAACCAGTTGTTCTCATTTTCATGATCGATAAGCTAATCACAATCATTTCTTTCCCAGAAGTTCATTGAGAAGATCAAACAAGATAATGTGTGTAAAAGCTAGCTTTGTATCCTCTGCTAAAAAAGGCCAGTTCTGGGTTTCTGGATGTCACCCTGCAGTGAGAGGGATTCATGTGGAGAAAGGGCTGATTCCAGGACTGGGACGAAGAAAGTACAAGGTAAGCCTGGAGTATTTCATAGTGCCTGAGAGTAAGATGTGCTCAGCGAAAGATGTAAACTTGTTGAATGAACAGAGGGGCCAACTTGGAGGGGCTCATGGTGGCCAAATCTGGGACAATATACGCTTTCTCTTTTTCTCTTTCTCTCATATATATACATATATGTATATATATGTGTACATATTATATATATCATATATATACTCTATATATGATATATATACTATATATAATATATAATGATAGACTAATCCATAAGATAAAATAAGAACCTATGAATTCATACTAATTATATGTGTGTGTGTACATGTGCAGGCATGTGTATGTATACATATATACAAATGCTCCTTTACTTACAATGAGCTACATCCCAATGAATCCATCCTAAATTGAAAATATTTTAAGCAAACGCATGAAGGACGCCTAATCTACTGAGCATCATACGCAGCCACACAGTGCAGTGTAGACAATTTGTCATTTCGCCTCTGGATCCTGTGGCTGACTGGGGACCACGCCACCACTGCTGGATGTCTCCAGAGAACATTGCCCACATCTTGCTAGTGCAAGAAGAAAGAAGGGGTCTCAGTAAACAAAAACAGCCTGTGATCTAGACTCGGTGATCCTAGGCCAGAGAAGAAAGGATATAGCAGAGGTAAGCGAGGACTGTGGATTAGGGATTAGCAGCCTGCGAAGGCCCAGGTGCTGCCCTTCAGCCCGTGTGGATGCTCACTCGCTCTGGGGAAGCCGGGTGAGGGGCATCTGGGGAGTCTATGCTCCTTCTGCAACTCTTTTACAATTCTGCATTATTTCAAAATTAAAAAGTTCAACATTTTGTTAAATAGAAAGACAAACTGGCTTAGCATTCAGCACATAAAAAGCTGTTCAGAAAATGACATTTATTGTTATTACTTTTAACAGAAAGAATGGATTTCTGGGGGCGTTTTCAGCCCCTCATCCCTGAGCCAGCGCGCCGTGTCCTCGGAAGGGCAGAGCGAGGAGGTCAGGCTGTGTGTACGTCTGCCTCCAACTTCAAGGTTGCGGAATGACTGTGGAGGAGACAAATGTGCTGGATTCTGGGGAAAAGAATGGTCCCTTTTCTTTTCACCAAGAAGAAAAAGCCGCATGAAACGAAATTCAGAGAGCACAATGAGTCTTCAACAGCCTGTTGCTATCTGTCAGCCATTGTGCAGGCCAGAGCTCAGGGCCACCGCCTGAAAAGACATTCAGCTTCTCATTTCCTGGGGAATTCGCTAGGAGTCTCATTGTTTCTGTGAGCAGAACAACTCTGGGTTGGGAAGGACGAGGCGGGTGCACACTGTGCTAGCGACCTCTTGGCTCCTGGCTGCTGGAGGGCACGGTCCACCCTGGCACCGGCGCATGCCCCTGTCACTTCTCTCCTCCTGGAACTCTACCATCCGTGACATGACCTTCTTTTGTTAAAAACAAAATCGGCTTCCAATGTCATCCCCGTGCTATCAAGTTTGATCCTAGAATACTGTCCCCAAAACGGCTGGGGAGGCAAGGAAAGAGATGTGTCAGGAGCCAGGCTGGGCTTAATTGTTGCCCTCCCTGCCTGGAACAATTGATGGTCTCCCAGGAGCTCTCCAAACATATCCTAAAGGACTTCATGTGGCTCCGGCTTCACCACCCATCCCTCCCTCCTTGAGTGTTATGATCCAGGAATAAGGAGATGCTTAGAGTTTTACGAGCACCTCTTAAAATTCCATGTCCCTGTGACATTTCAGTTGAGAAAGTACCTCTTCCTAGAAGTCTCTCTCATACCTCATTTCAACCACTCAGAGGAGAGTAAATCATCCTCATGTGAGCCGTGGATACTTCTGTCTTTCCTCTGCCAAGCTCGCTCCGCACTACAAATCATGCTCCGCCTGGCTGTCTCCACCCCCAGACTGTGAGGTCCTTGAAGGCAAGGCGCTGGACCACATCCACCTCTGTGTCCCCAGCCTCCCAAAGAGTGCTGGGCACGGTAAACCTTTTCCAATTTGAACTCAGACGTGCCTGACGATCGAATGCATTGGGATTTAATGAACAAGAGTTTTTGGCGCACAAGCAAGTAGTTAAAATTTATGTATTGATAAGCTATAAATTTGTCTTTTCTCTACTTCTCACGTGATGAAGTATTTGATGATGAAATCGCTATAAAATCGAATGAAAATACAACCCATAATAAAGAAGTGCCTAATAAAGAGGAAATATTTCACATTTAAAAATACCATTTATTACTTTCCATAAACATACATCTGCTTAAATTGATTTTTCTCACGTTCACCGAAAGGACCGGCAGAAGTAACAGACTACAATTTGGTATTGCATGCTTTCATCCTGTGGTGGGTAGCACTGACATTGTGGACTTCACAGACTCTCCCATAGATGAAGCACGGCTATGCGCTAATCAAATACGGCCCAATCGATGTGGCTATGTGTAGTTATATTTGTTTATTGATTTGAATGGCCGATCTTCTAATGATATTGTACATGAATGTGGACAGAAAAACTTAAGATGTCTCCTTTGCAATCCAAAACACGCAAACTTCACAAGATTCTGATGGCAAAATAATATTTTGCCCAAAGAATTTCATATAGCCCACTATATATATATATATATATATATATTTTTTTTTTTTTTTTTTGCGGTACTGGGGATTGAACCCAGGGGCATTCTACCTCCAAGCTACTCCTCCAGCCCGATTTTTTTTTATTCTTTATTTTGAAACAGGGTCTCACTAAGTTGCGGAGGCCTCATTAGTAGCTGAGGCTGGCCGCGAACCTGGATCCTCCGGTCTCAGCCTCCCAAGTACTGGGATTACAAGCGTGAGCCACCATGCCCGGCTTTAGCCCACTGTATTTTATGTGCAAAACAAATATGTTGTCTGACAAGATCTCAGAACAAAAGACCGCAACTGAATCAAAGCCCAAAGAACTTCAAGTTATGATAAAACTGGCCAATTAACCAATCAGATCAGAAATTCACAGGCCAGCCTCCGAAAGCATCTAACTCACATACCCTTTATTGCTAAAAGAGCCACAGGGCTCAACTGATAATTTATTAATATGACTGTGAAATTGCACACACAGATCAAAAATCTTTCTGAAAAGAGTCAATATTTAATTTAAAACAGATCCATTAAACGGCACATCCATCTACCCACTTGTTTATGGCATAAGTTGAGAAGTCCTCCTCAGTACTCATAGCCAAGTACCCACCAAGGCTTGCTGCATCAAGAGCCAGTTATCCTCCTGGTCCATTGATTTCTTGCCATCTCACCTTCCGCTCCCCACCTGGCCGCCGCCATGTCTTTGGTGAGCTCCTGTGCCTGCTTCCCCGGGCCTCTGCATGGCGCCTCTCCCCCACACCTCCACGGCCAGTCTGACCTTTCCAAAGCGATCTATCATGCCCTCCCCCAGCCCTTTGGTGGCTTTACCTTGCCCTTAGAGAGAAGTCCCCATGTTGCCTTCCAGTCTTGCATTCATTCACCAATTCATTCATTCCCTGATGAGCTGGATCAATGTGTATGTGATATTGCCTATTGGCCGGATACTATACCAGGCACAGTGGCTTATCTGAGGAGACATTGACAAAGCTCCTCCCTGTGACAATGAGGGGCCCAGGCCCGCAGAGAAGTAAGCGGCTATTACATGCTATACCCTGTGCCTATGGATTTCACCCTGGTAGTGTGGGGAGGAGCACAGAACCCTGTGGATTTGGAGTATCAGGTGAAGGAGTGAAATGAACAGGCAGGCTAGTGCCAGATTAAGAAAGATCAAGTATCTTGCTAGAAGTTTGGATTTATTTATTTATTTGGTGCTGGAGATTGAACCCAGGGGCATTCTATCTCTGAGCCACACCCCAGCCCTTTTTATTTCTTATTTTGAAACAAGGTCTTGCTAAGTGACTGAGGGTCTTACTAAGTTGCTGAGACTGTCCTCGAACCTGCCATCCTGTCTCAGCTTCCCAAGTACTGACTGGTATTTCAGGCTTGCACGCCCGCCTCGGGGATTTTTTTTTAATTGTTGGCAAAAGTCATCCAACAGAAGTTTGCACTCAGGAGCACCATCCTAATCAATTTGCTTTAGAGCAACCCATTATCTCAAGGTCGTTTTGTCACTTGCTCAAACCTCTTTGGTAAAACTGAAATTTGTCTGTTACGCTGCAACTATTTCATGTTTAACTACTGTTGACTTTCAGTAGATTTTGAAGCTGCCTGACACAAAGTAGGAATGGTTGAAATCGTCCAGGGAGTGTTAGAAGAAAGCTGGGAGGGGGGATGTCCCAGAGTGACCTTGCCCTTGGACTCTATAGGTGACCTTGAAGGTCCACTGCAAACCCAAGCACTAAATTAGACTTGAAAAAGGCTTGTAGTGCTTGTTTGTACAGGTGCTAGGGCTGCATGCCTGGGCTGACCTAACATGTCACAGGCTAGCGCCGCTCCCGCCGTGAAGACAGGACTGGGCTGCAGTGTTTGATAACTGAGCTAATAGGAAGCCAGACAGCGCTCTGTTGCCCTGGGTTCATTATGGCCTATCACCTTTATAAACGCCCTCATCCTCTGCTTATTCAGCCGTGGCCTGGTTCTCTGACTTGAATTGCTTGGGACAGCCGGGTCTCTCCTGAGTGACTTGTCGAGTTATATTATGGTACCTGACCTACTTTGTACAGGTCTCACTGCAGTGGAAGCAGCAGTCTCCATCAATGTCCTCAGGACATCTGGCTAGAGACAGTGTAGACTCGGAGTTCAGAAAGGGACCTCCATGCTCAATCATCCTAATCTCTTCCCCGTCCTACCTTCCATGAGCATCTCAGTTTCCCTGTCATTGAAGAGAGGCCAGGTGGCCAACACCCATGCACCCTAGATAGTGGGCGGCTTCCTATTTTCCCTGTCTCTCCACTCAACAAATATTTATTGATCACTGGTTTTGTGTCACCTGCCTTAGGCATTGGCATATAACAGGGACAAAGTAGGCACTGTTTGCGCCAGTCCAAGCAATACTCCAAGTAGTTAATCACGGGGTTGTGTAATCACAAGCAGTAATCTCCCTTTGAAGGGACTGTACGAAGAGTGACAACAGCCTGGAGAGAGGCACTCCACCTAGCCTGAGGTGCTACGAAGAAGAAACTCAAGCTTGAAGAAGAAACTCAAGCACTAAGAGCTGAAGGAAGAGGTGGACCCAGGCCATGGGTGGGCAGGAGGGGCGTGCTGCCAAAGGGGCTATGAGTGCAAGCTCAGAGTGAATGAGAAGAACATGAAGGATGTAAGGGTAGCATGGTTGGATCAGCAGGTAAGATATCTCTGAGCCCAGGGTCCTTGGGGTCCCTCAAGGTCCCGTGGGCCACACTAATGCCTTACTCTTTGCACTCAGATCAATGATGAGCGTCTTAAGCAAAAGAATGACATAAGTAGGAGCTTTGACAAGTAGCTGGGCCAACAGAAGAAAAAAAATAGATCATTCATTCTTATTACTAGGACTTGCAATTTTGACTTTTCCTTGGATTAACGTGGGACTTCATGGTGTCTGGGTCAGACGTTGCTGTGTGTGAATCTCAACTCAGTCTCTGGCCAGGTGAACGATGCGGGCAAGTTTTGTATCACTTCAGAGCTTCCTGTATTCTTACTCATCAATCATCAATGCTCCATCTTACCTTTATCTGACCGAGCCAATAATCATTTAGGGTGGATCCCAACTTGCGTGGCCGGTGCTTTCCAAAGCTCTCCTGGGAAAGTTCATTTGATTCAACCACAAACAATTCCTGAACACCTACTCCATACGAAGCTCTGGAACTAGAAACATAAATAATACATCAGCTTGCCCCCAGGGACCTTACAGACCAAGGCTGCCATGGGAGGCTAGAGGCCAGATCTATCAACTGAAGATGTTGGACTCCCTCAATGTTTTGGAAAAACAAAACAGTGAATCTGAATTCCTTTGGCAGGGCGTGCGCTGGCTAGCTGCTCCCAGGCCCCACCGCTCCCTATCATCACAGCCAGACTGATGCCACAGGTGTATCCACCATCTTGGTCCAGGGAAGTGTTGGAGCCTGCGACCCTGGATGGGTGAACGTTCACAGAGAAGGAAGCAGGGATTCGAGTGCAAGCAGAACAGAGAGGAAGGGAGAATAGTTCAGCAAAGAAGCCCCCTAGGAATGTACCCAAAGTGTTTGCAACTGCACACGTGTGACTGTTGTAAATTCAATGGAAGTCACACTGCAGAAAGACACCCAAGCTTGGGCTGGGTCCATTGAGGATCACAAAAGAGGAAGCCGACATCTGTGGTTGCTTTACAGTTCAGGCCAGGAAACAAAACTTCCATATGGGAAAGAGCTAGAGAATAAGTCGAGGAAAAATTTTAATCATGCCCCAAGTTCAAGGTGCAAATCCAGTTCTACTTGATTTCTCTCACTGGGCACAACTTTGTCTCTGCCTTGCTTTCTTGGTTCTTAGCTTCAGCTTAGTCATCACTCCATGTGGGTAGCCCTCCAAGGCTCCCAAGAAAGGTGCAGGTGCAGGTGCGGGTGCGGGGCCCAGGGTCCCTGCTCTCCCAGCACGTCACACTCACTCATTGTATGCAACCCATGTTACCTGTTTGGTTCTCTGTCTTCCTCAGATGCCAGAGCTCTTTAAGGATGGGACAAAGTTGATCTTCTTACCATTCTGTCTTTACTGCTTGGCAAGGTGAGGACCACTGTTAGGAGCGTGTGATAGGTAAGTGATAAAACTGAATGAAAGAATGAATCAGGGTTGCCTGCACTATTTGTTATGACACAGGGCTATCACTTTCTAGAATTAAAGTTGAAAACAGCTCCGCTTTAACAAGATTATACTGAAGGGTTATAATAGGGATTGGATAATTTGCTTGTTCAACAAATTATTTGCTGATTAAGGGTTCTAACCTGTGAATATACCATGGGAATATAAAGTCATGATAATGAGATACTGGGAAGGTGGAACATGAAAGGGAGGGACATAATATAGCAAGATTTTCCATGGAACGGAACTAGACAGGTGAGTCTATGAAGAATGGCAGACCACATATTGATAGATTTAAAAAAATTGTCAAAACTCATATTGCAGTGTGAAGTAGTAAGCTAGCCACACTTCTACAAGTAATCCCTTTGCAAGACAAACACTGCAGAACTATCATTCCATAATATTCCCTCAAAGGAGAACTTTAGAAGGAGCAGGCGTGCATGCAAATCACTTTGGGTGCTTGTTAAAAATGCAAATTCCTGGGCTTTGCCCAGACAGCTTCTAACTTAGAATACCAGAGGCAAGCCCAGACCTGCATCATATGGGAACATACCTCTGGAGACAGACAGGATCTCGAAGACTGCGAAGTCAACCTCTGTATTGCATAAATGAGGAAACTGAGGCTCAGGGACTCAGTAAATTGCCCACATTCATGGCCTGCTTAATGGCACATCCATCCGGGGCTCTCACCTAGAATTTCCAGATCAAAGCCATATTCGCTTGAAACAGAACAGTTTGCTCACTGGTCTGGTCCTTCTGTCTTGATAAGGCAGATGGCAAGGATGTGTCTTAGGAGAAATGAAGAAATAGGTATTGACAAAGTGCCTCATGGAAGGGATTTTCCCAACGTCCATAACCCCAAAAGAAAGTATTCTAGATAAATGACCCTAAGATGCAGCTTCTGACAGATTTCTCCCTTCAACTACAAGCATAGTCACCGGTCTCCTTGCAGCACCATTCCATGCAGACTGAGGCACAGAATGGGGATTGAAGGATTGAAGAGTCATTTAGCACGGGAGGCAGAGAAGAAGTCTGGCAGCATGAAATCACATGCGTGGACTCCAGTGGAGCAAGGTCTCCTATGGGAGAAAGAACCCAAGATGCACAATCAGCCTGTTTACAGTGATGGGGACACGCACCTGCATATTGGAAAGATCGTGAAACATTGAAGACTTACACAAGAGTCCTGGGACTATGTAGTTCTAATGTAGTCCAAATGCAGCCTCTATTGACTTACAAGACCCTGGTGTCTGCGAATTGGGCATAAGATCCATTCTATGCCCACAGATCTCACCCTGAAAAGGTGTTGGGGCAAGGTTAGCCCACACACTGACCTCTGTGGTTGGTATTACAGTCACTTGGTCATTGAGATAGAAAATTAATTTATTAGAGTGTCTGTGCAGGCCCCTGTACTCCCAGGTCCCTCTTTGTACCTTCTTCAGGCCAGAAGTGGTCAATGAGTTTCACATGTACTTTTAAATCAAGCCCTGTTTTATGGACAGTGCTTCATGCTAAGCGTTTTATTTGCATTATCTCATTTAGTCCTCACGTTTCTTCTGCTAAAGTTGGTTCTTCTGCTTCACATTTAACAGATAGAAAAGCCAAGCTAGAAAAGGAAAGGGGTTTGCCTGATAACACACAGCCAGTGGGTATCAGAGTCAGAAATCCAACCCAGATCTGGAAACCAGCACACTACACTATTTGGTATTTTTGCTGATTTTTCTCAACTCTCATTGCTCTGTCCCAATTACAAAGATGTAGGGCATGAAAGACCTACCGACTGCGTTCATGCCATTGCAAATGCTAGGAAGAGGAACTCCCACATAGGACATGCAACCTCACCACATGGATGGGGGAGTGCCTGCATTTGTGGTTACAGACAGAAAGACAACAGAGTGCTTCATAGGCAGGCAAGGAGAAGGGCCGCAACTTCGTATATGTATTTGTTTGTGTGCATGTGTATGCATTTATAGGGAATAGTAATATCTAACTTGTGGAATATAAAAAATACATTATTTCAAAATCTACTTATGGAACATATGTACATACTCTATGAGTTAGATTTTTTTATAGAGAGAAGATGTCACATCTTTTGCTTCTATTGTATTCCTATAAAAGAATTTAACCACACAGTGTTTTCTGGTTATAATAAAGCATGGTATGGTAAGTAATATGTAGTATATTATTTGTATGTGTATGTAAGTATCAGCTCAAAATGTGATATTTAAAAGGTTGCTGCGCCGGGCGTGGTGGCGCACGCTTATAATCCCAGTACTTTGGGAGGAGACCGGAGGATCCGGGTTCGCGGCCAGCCTCAGCTCTCTCTCTGTCTCTCTCTCTCCTTGTCTCTCTCTCTCTCTCTCTCTCTCTCTCTCTCTCTCCTTAGTGAGGCCCTCCACAACTTCGTGAGACCCGGTTTCAAAATAAAGTATAAAAATAGGGCCGGGGGTGTAGCATGGAGGTAGAACGCCCCTGCGTTCAATCCCCGGTACCGCAAAAAATAAATAAATAAAAATAAATAAATAAATAAATAATAAAAGGATGCTGCAAAACACTTTTTCTTTGATTGTCAAATACTACTATTACTACTAATAATAAAAGTAGATACAATAACTTGTGTACCTACTATGAGCCCAGCATCATACTGAAGGTTTTAAATACGTGGCTTCATAATACTGCCCGCTAGAGAGATGTAGACAAAAACCCTTCCCTTGTCTTCTGCACACTTAGCTAAACTACATTTCTCAGAGTAAACTGCAGAAAGGTTGGGTCATGAGCTTGATTTCTGGCCATTGGACTATGGCTGAAAGTGACGTACGCCACTTAGAGTCTTGTCCTCTGAAAGCAGTCTTGTGGTCTTCTGTACTCTCTTGCTGTGCTCAACAGCTGGACAATGTAGGGGACAGACGGACGGAGGAGCAGGTCAGGCACCACAGCACTGCAGAGCCCCAGGAAGGGCAGGGCCTGGGCCACTGAGCAGCTCCACAGAGCACAATATCCTATCCCACTCCCTGCTGTGCTCTGGCATAACACTCCATGAAACCATTGAAATGTGGGGCTGTTTGTTGCAGCAGCAGCTAGTATTCCCTGGCTGACACAGTACTATTACCCCTGCTTTGCCTGTAAGCAAACAAATTTGTTGGGACCTTGCAGCTAGGCCAGCAGAGCCCTGGCCTGGTGAACTGCACACCCACCCGTGAGCGCAGCTCTGCCTGCAGGCTGCATGTCACATGAGCGAGAGGTGCCTTGAAGACAGGCTTTGCCATCTCATCTGGGGCTCCCCCTGGGACTCTCAGGGGCACAAAGGGAAGGGACTGAGGTAAGAGTTGCTGGGTTCCCTTTTGCCCAATGATTATTTTAAGCCACACCAGCAGCTCCGTTCCCACAGTTCTGGGCTGGTGGTAGATGGGTGAGTCCCAGCTGGACGCAGGCCCCAAAGAATTCCAGTGGCATTGGCCGTGGCTCCGGGAAAGTCGGATGCCTGGCAGGGAGATGTCACAGGGAACCACACAGAGCAATTTCTTGGAAGAACATGCCGTGTTGTGACTCCAGGGACAGAAATGGTTATATGTTTATGCATGTGCTGTGCACTCGCCCATGATCAGCCTGGTCCCTTAGCCCATCGTACATTTACATATGAGCATATGCGTGCATGTGTGTGTGCAAATATTATGTCCACATCAGTTTGTATCTAAAACACTGCTGTATTGTGCCTATGTGCACACATATATATCCTCTTAATCCACATATATGCAAATTTATAAAACAACTTAGATCCATGTCTTTAATATTTGTGTGGGTGTCTGTAAACATACACATTCAAGGTATTAAAAGCATCTCCCATCTCCCAGCAAGTGGGAACACATCTTGTTTTTCTCCATTTCGAGAGCCACCAAAAACCCACATGAAAGCAGAGAACAGGGACTTCAAATAAACACTAATGTGCTGTCAATATAGCCACTGGTGTGAGAATTATTTAAAAACCCAGTGACTCAACAGTATGTGCTGATCTCCCCTTAATTTGGGGGGAACTGGGCAGGGGGGTCCACGTGGCTGCCAGGAATGGCAGTGCGCCCCGGCCAGCGCTCCCTGACCACCCAGGTCTGGTCTCTGTACCGCTGATAGATATGTTTTGACAAGTTCTATTAAGTACAAAGACGGCCACAGGGGCAACATGTGGAGTTGATAGAGCGAGAGGCAGAGAGGCCGATCGCAGTGTGAGGCCTGCTCATGCTGACAGAATTGGCCGCCGCGAAACGCGAGCGTGCCCCTCGTCATCCCGCGCTGCATTTCAGTGAGACCCACGGCACCCAGGACGCTGAGGAGGGCAGGCCTCCCCTCGGTTTTCTATTTCTGTCTCCTGATTGCCAGCAAATTAAGGATTTTTCAGAACTCTAATTGGCCAAGGAAAGAAGGCTGGGAGCTGCAGCAGCCCTTCCAGTCCGGTGGGTCTCAGCCCGCTTCGCCTCTGCAGCCCCTCCCGGTACCTGTGTGCTGAAGCTGCGCGGGGAGCAGAGTTGGCAGCAGGCACACCTGGGCTGATGGCTCCCGCCTCTCTCACCATCTTGAGTACATCAGCGTCACCCTCCAGAGCCCTCCTAAACAAGGTTTGGCACCAGCAAAAACAAACACCACTCTACAACATCTTTGGATGCACTTCCAAAATGCAAAAGCAATTAATCAGGCGTCTCCCTGAGATCCGCGCAATGTGGCTGCTGCCTTTGACACGGAGCTCGGCTTTGATGGGAGCCCAAAAAGCCTGTGAAGAAGGCCCAGAAAGTGGTAATGGGCTTCAATTATTTATTTGTTTAGAAGACTGGGGAGTAGAACTTAAGCTGTAAGCACATAGATAATCCATCTAAGGCCCTCCCGACAGTGAGGTCTTTAGCTCCCTGCCTGAGCATTCTGCTCGGAAAGGGCCAGGTATTTTCACCAGGTCTGGCATGGATCCAAAGCATTCGTGTATGTGTGTGTGTGTGTATGTGTGTGTGTGTGTGTGTGTGTGTGTGTGCACGTGCATGCGTGCATGCATATTTAAGCAAGCTATATTTGGGATATCTGAATATCTTTGAGCCTTCCATAAAGACTGCTGCCTCTAATTACTCAATGTCCAGGCTGTGTTGCTAGTTTCTAATGGATAGACTTTCTGTGTGCTGGATTTGCACGGTTTTATGGAAAATCTGAATCTCTCGGAGATTCTGTGATTTAGCAACGTATTCTCAAGGCATGGTGTAATCATCTTCATAATGGATGGCGGGGAAGGAAGTCTCGTGCAGCCTCAGTTAGTCTCAGTGGTGAACTTTGTCCCCGGCAGTTTATTATACCTGTGGAAATATCCTGATGGATCTATCATCCCGGGAAATTTACGACAGCAGTCGCTGTGCCCTTCAGAATCCAGGAGCCGAGGGTGCAAGCAGTAGCCGGGCAGTGGGCTTTTCCGAACATACTGAACAGTGCTCACTTAGAACAAGTCTAAGCGAGTAATTGCACACAGACTCAAGAAATAAAATTAGATAAAATAGTGGGCTACGTTTAGCCCAGGTTTGCAAAGACCCATGAAACAGGAATTCTTCCCTTCTAAACCCTTTATTTTTTTTAATTTATTTATTTATTTATTTATTTATTTATTTTTTGCGGTACCGGGGATTGAACGCAGGGGCGTTC
>PVJS01012294.1:0-44144 GCA_004027185.1 Glis glis | reverse complement strand
CTACTTAGTGAGGCCTCTGCAACTTCGTGAGACCCAGTTTCAAAATAAAGGATAAAAAATAGGGCCGGGGGTGTAGCGCGGAGGTAGAATGCCCCTGCGTTCAATCCCTGGTACCGCAAAAAAAAAAAAAAAGATATCTTCTCATCATGCATGTTTTACACTATATCTAGAATAGATTTTCTAAAAATGTTCTCTAAACAAATCTTTTATTTTTCTATTACAATTTCACAGTGATGATTTCCCTCAGACGATTAGGAAATTTAGATATAAGGAAAAGGGAAATAACAGCATACAGAATCTTAACTGTGAAATCCCCCCCCCCTTGTTTGCTGTTGTTTTATCTTATATTCTGTATCCAGAAGGCTAAAACATTTTCCATAACTTAGGTTCTTAAAGTTACCTATGATAGATGCCGATGTTTTCTTCTCCAAGACATCTCAAAATGATGTGGAGTGCCACGTTCTGCCTCCTACTGAGGACAACCTTGTGTGCAAATTGTGAAATGGCACACTAGTGTAGCTCACCACTGAGCAGGGTGGGGCCAAGCTCACAGAGCCTCCATCTTTCTGTGCCCTGATGCCTCAGAAGGCTTCCAATTGGGTTCACTCAACCACAGAATGAGGACCAACTGCGCCAACTTATTTCCACTTGACAACCAGAAATACATACACTTTCACACACTTAATTTTAGAAGGCAATTCATGGGGCTCTTTCCCGGATTCCTTAGCGCAGCATCTGTTCAAAGCTGGTCCATATGACATAGTCTGACAGTTTTTAAAGCTTTCCCAAAAGAATCTCTTAATGATATCAACTTCGGTCGTCTTTTGAGCAGTAAGTACCGTTTCCGATGTCAAGCCCTGGAATTGCTAGATCTGAATATTGTTTCACAAATATCTATCATAGCTTTTATTGTGAAACATAACCATTCAACATATGTGTATTTAGGGCCGACCATTTGCTCAGCACCAGGCCTGTGATTAGGAATAAAAGAAAAGAAAAAACAGAATGTGACCTTCTTTGCCTCCAAGAAACTCTAGACTTGGGGGGAATCCAAATTTTAAAAGTTTCAGGCCAAGACAGGAGAATTGAATGTTCAAGGGCAGCTTCAGCAACGTAGCAGGACTCAGCAACCTAGTGAGACCCTGTTTCAAAAATAAATAAATAAATCCCCCTGGGTTCATTCCCCAATATCAGAAAAAAAGTTTAGTGTGGGAAAGGGCAGTGAGACACACCATCTCCATCTTTAGAGGTTTTTCAAGTTCATATAGATCCACCACGCTCCAAAAGCTACACAGCAACCCAGGGTCAGAAAGAAGGTTAGAGCCCATGGCTCCTAATTTTCACATCAGTGCACTTTCTGCTATACAACTGACAATAAAAATGTATTTGACTACCGTTTAAATAAAAGCTTTCCTACTTTCATTCTCATTTCAGACATCTTTTAAGGCCCAGAGATATAATATTTGCAAAATTAAAAAAAGGCGGTGTAAAAAGAGATGCACACTTTCGTTTATGAGCCAGAACGCTTAGTTACACCGAAGAAAACTGCAATAGCCCCTGTCCTCTGAGGAACTCACCATATTTTACAGACAGTATTCAATTATTCCTTGCAATATACCTATGATCCATCGTTATGAGATTACCTGTATTATGTACAGCACTTTTCCTCTTTGGACCTTGAAGGTGCCTTTTACAGAATCAGACATAAACGAAGGTAATTTTTATGGTGCTCCAGGGAGATGGAAAATATATTAAAAACCATGGAAATTCCAAATTACCATTAGTGACTAGGGAAATTAGAGTCACTGATAGTTAAGGGGCTACACGACAGATATAGGGGAAATCAACTTTGTTCCTACTTTTTAAAGCAACGGAATGGATATGGAAGTACAGGGGCACTAAAGGGAGAAGCAAACCCTTTTCAGTCTTCAAGGATCAGGACAGCAGAGGAGGTGAGACTCATGCTCTATTGGTCTCACCTTCGATTGGTCATTTATAAGTTCATGCATTTCACAAATGTTTTTGCTGTACTATGCTAGGAAAAGAGGATGCCAGGAATGAGTAGGACAGGAGGTCTTTGTATCTGCTGATTCACATCCTTCAGTAACAAGGGTGTGGTTTGAATGTTGAGATTTATTCTCCATTGTGAGGCATTCAGAGGGTGGAAACTTAATCTGACTATAGTGTTTAGAGGTGGAACCTTTGGAAAGTGGTTAGGATTGGATAAAATCATTATGGTGAAGTCCCAGTGGTTCAATCCTGGTGGCTTTATAAGAAGAGGGAGAAAGACCAGACAGACACTCATACATACATCTGTGCTCCCAGGCCCTGGCCACGTGCTACCCTATGCTTCCTTGGGACTCCTAGGCAAGGCGAACATCATCATATGCAAATCCTTGAAAGGTCAGAACTGTGAGCTAAAATATCCTCTTTTCTTTATCATTCGCCTAGTCTGTGGCATTCAGTTTTTGGCAACCAGAAACAGAACTAATACAAAGGGTATCAGACAAAGAACATAGGAAATCCACAAAGTCAGCACTGTGGTGTTCACCACTAAGTCCTCAGAGCTAGGCACCGTGGAGGCAAATCAGGAAATATTTATTGAATATACAGTTTGCTTCTCTTCAAGAGATCCAAAGGACAGAAAGGTAAAGCCAAGTTGCTGAAAGTCATGATGAATTTCTCCATTTCTGTCATGATTCAAATAGGTTTCAGTGTGCAGAGGTTACATGTAACCTGATTGAAACACTCCCACACACAGGCATGCATACGCATGCATAGACATGCACACCATTTTATGGCTGGGGGAGCTGGTTTTAACAGGCTTGCCCAATTTCACACAGGAAGCAGAGAAGGAAATTGTCCCTACTATACATCCTTAGATCAACAACATGTTGAAGTTTGCCTCAGTATAGAGATTTCTACACCAGACAAGATTGTTGCAAATTAAATGTGCCATTCTTTTAATTGTACCTCTTCCCCTCTCCAGGTCTTCCAGAAAGCAATGTTCCTTAGTTATCAGAAGCCACAAACTGTTGCTGCCTGGGGCTATTGATCCTTGTAGCCCTGCTCCTCTCTGAGTATCCTTGCACCTCCCATTCCTGCAGAAAATGAATAAACCATTACATTCATCTTCTCCTGGGCCAACATAATTAAGGTCTGGTGAATCTTGGTGATATTTAATGCATTTAGACACAAAAAATTTTAATTGATTGTCAAATCCCCAATCACTTTTTTTCCCACATATATTGGCTAGAAACTCCCTGCTCTTATTTTTCCCCCCTTTGGGGTATTTTCATAATATGTACCTGTTGTATAGTTACCATTGGGATTTATGCAGTAAATCTCTTCCTCCTGAGACAAAGGTAAATATTAACCTTTTCTGAAGAGACACCATATGACCATAGTATCTTAATTTTAACAAAAAGTATCTGCAGATATTATCATTGTTAAATAGAAAACACCCTTAATCTCCAGAACAGAAACAACTATCTGAGGATTTGTCAAGAAACATATTCAAAGAGGTCTTAGGGCTTAAAGAAATATTCAGGATTTAGGTTTTGCTTTACTGTCCTCATTAATTCCCTTTCATTTTTAAAAATAAAAATAAATAGCCTGTTGAAAATATAGCAAACAGTCATGAAACCAATCAACACTGATGTATCACCAGGATGAACTTAACAGCTATGGCAGCAAATATCCATGTTGGACATTCTTTTTTGAAGATCACAGTGATAAATTTTGTGGAGATAACTCAGGTAGGCAGTTTTGCAGTGATCCGTATATAAAGGATAAATACTGTAATGATTCAAGCTGGAAGAATAAATCTGTTTTTTATTTCAGAAAAGCTATCTGGGGGAAAACATGAGCTTCTAGCTAATCTTATAGTAATAACTCATAACAAGAATAAATTATGTATCAGATATAAATAAGAGATTAGAGAGGGTCAATGACATACTGAAATTCTATTTGTCAGTAAAGAAGGTACTGGATGCTGGGTATCATGTCACTGATAATTTAAATATGAAATAACAGAGGCAGGGTGATTCTAGAATAAACTGTCCATCCGAACATACAGTATATCTGGCTATCTTGCTTCTTGCTTAGTTATCTCATTCCACAAGTTTGTTTATAATAAGTATGTTTTGTGTTATATATATATATATATATATATATATATATATATACACATTTAAGTGATAACATTTTTCATCAATGTGTAAAATTTAAAGGATCATTTGTAGCATAGATTTTTGAAGAGAACACAGATATGTCAAGGGACATACCCTTGAAAAAAAAAAAGTGTTTCCAAATACTACTTTTGAGAAAAGTTTTTTAGGGACCTTACAACAAAAATAAAAATCTGTAGTCAATTCAAAGTAAATAATAGGGTATATCGAGATGTTGTTCAGGGAGAAAGAAAGGGAAAAATTAAGGCAGGGAAGTAGGTAAAGAGAAGAAGGGGTAGAGAGGAAGAAGAGAAGAAAATATTGAAAACTAACAGTAAGTTACCCTTCATAACTGAAATGCAAAGTAGACAAGGTGAAAGAACTGTCTAGAAAGAGAACTAGAAAGACTTCGGCAAAAATGAAAGGAAATGAGATTAATCTGATTAGTGAACGGTTTTCATAGTTTGGGGAAAAGATGGTTTTAAGTGAAGAGGGAAAGGGGCCATCAGTCAGGTCTGTAGTGCATCCTGCTAAGGTCCAACTGTTGCCCGGGGAGATTCCATAATAGGGAATGAATTGTGGTTACAGAGACTACACAGACCTGTCTGCAATTTCCCAAAACCCAGCTGCAATTCTCTTCCTTTTTCTCCACTTGGGAAAGACTACCAGGAGTCAAGGAGATAAAATCCTTTACCCCAGTCTTCTCGGCCCTCTCTGCCCACTGCCTGTTGTCTCTCACCCAGGCATCTAATTACAGAGAAGTTTGCATAACCTAAGATTTTATAAATGGAGTCATACTGTCTGAACTCTTTGGGGTCTATCTTTTTTTCCACTCAGCTTAATCATTTTGAGATTTATTCAAGTTGTGGTGTCAGTAGTTTATAGATAAACAAGTTGTTTATCTATTTATTTACTGATCAAAATTGGGTTTGTTTTCAGTATGTATTTCAAATAAACCTGCTCTGCATATGCTTAAGCAAAGCTGTGTCTGGACTTAACCCACTCACTTCTGTATGAGGAATATCTCAGAAGGAAATGCCTAATTCACATATGGCCAGTGTGTCCTGGTATTGGTAATTTGTATCATAGCTTTTTTTTCTGGATCACTCTAACTAGATGTTTATTGATTTTATTGATCTTCTAACAGAACTTGCTTTGATTTCATTATTTTTCTCTATTTTCTGTTTTTCCTTCATTGTTCCACCCTGATCTTCATTATTTCCTTTCTTCTACTTACTTTGGGTATCCTTTAGTCTCCCATCTCTAATATTGTAAGATGGAATCTGAGTTTGTTGACATAAGACATTTCTTCTAACATGAAAGTGATGGGGGATGAGGAACTTGATGAGATATTGCGGGCGAACTACTATCAAGGGTGTGTGTGGGGGGGAGGCGGGGTTCTTGATAAACTGACTTGGAAGGTTCTTTGCTAACACTGGATTTTACAAGGATGAACATAGATGGGCCTGGGGAAAATTCAGAAGCCTCGCTAAATTTTAATTATGCAGAGAATTTTTGTCAATGATAAAATCCTTTAGCTTTTGGATGTCTGGAAAGAGTTTTTATTTCATGTTCGTTTTACAAAGGTATTTTCACTGAATAATAAATTCTAGATTAAAAAGTGCTTTTCTTGTATTACCCTAAAGGTGTCATTAGACTCCCTTTTCACTTTCATTGTTTCCAATGAGAAATTTGCTGCCTTTCTTATTTTTGTTCGTAGATATTACTGAGTTCTCACTGTCCTGAAACTACTTCTAAGATTTTTTCCACTATTTTAAGCAATTTGATTGTAATAGGCATTGATCTGTGGTTTTACAGTTTTGATCATATTTGGAAAATTTTTAGAGACTGAGATTGAGTTTAAGTCAATAAAAAAGTGAAATTAAAATTCAGGGATTATGTCTTAAAAGGGGGAAAGAAGGCAACAGTTCAAATAATGCTATGTACATGTACAAAATTATGGAAACCAATCTGAGTAACAAGTACAGGGAAGGGGGAAAGAGAAGGCGGTAGAATCCAGAAGGAAACATATCAAATGCTGTGTGCACATATGTTTCTAACACTCTGAACTTCATTATTATGTATAATTACAATACACCAATAAAGGCATATTTAAAAAGAATAGAAAATGTTTATAATATAAAGACTCGAAGAAAACTAAACTGTATTTCAAAAGGAAAAAATGGTGAATAAATGTTTCGTGGGAATAACTTTTGTCTTTTTAAAAAGTTCTAAAATTTTTTATTTTATTTTATTTTGTTTGCGGTATTGGGGATTGAGCCCAGGGATGTTCTACCTCTGAGCTACACCCCCAGCCCTATTTTTTATTCTTTATTTTTGAAACAGGGTCTCACTAAGTTGCAGAGGGCCTGTAAGTAGCTGAGGCTGGCCGCAAACCCAGATCCTCTGGTCTCAGCCTCCCAAATACTGGGATTACAAGTGTGCGCCACCACGCCCGGCTAAAAAGTTCTAAAATTATGCAGTCTGTTTCTCTTATTAGTAGCAAAGCGTACGCGGAATGACTTTAACTGTCCAAGACAAAGCCAGACCTGCCTTCCTAGTCTTATTTCCTTTGTTAGTAAGGATATTTTGAGTTTCAATCCTTTGCTGAGTCCTATCCTTTATTTCTCTGTGGTATAATTGGTCAGCCTTGAACTAAAAATGCATTGTGTTGAGAATTCCTATTTCCATGTATTATTTAATCTCCCTTCTTTCTAATAGTAATGAAATATAGCCATAACATGTTTAACTAGGAAACCACATTTCCAAACCTTCCAGATAATATATATGTGACTATGTGACAGAACTTCAGGCAGATTGTTTTAAAAAAAAGAAAACTAACTTAGTTGTCAAGAGTACCCTTTGCTTCTCCTGCTGTCTCTTACTGTTTTCTGGAATGTTGATATGATGCCTGGAGTTCAAGCAGTCATCTTGGAACATGGAGCAGCGTTGAGAATATTCTGAGGTTTGCATAGCAGAAACTAAAAGGAACTATGTCCCTGGCAACCCATAAAGCTTCCCTTCTAAACTTTGGTTGCCTTTTTCCACTTTTTATTTAAGAAATAAACCTTTCACTATGCTTTTTCTCTTTGGACAGCTGAACCTGTTCATGAATGACCCAACATCCAATCCAAGAAAATTCCAAATTTTGGACAAATACACACAGGACACATGGACCCAGTTGGGAACATTGAAGTACAACCAGCCTGCATACAGCTAGGGCTCCAAATTATGGCGAAGAGATGCCTAAATTTGGGCAGGTCTGGATTTGAGCCACTGTGTGTGGAATAGTCTAAAATCAAAAGGGTAGAGCAAAGCACATGAAAAGAAGCCAGGATTTTGTGTGTGCGTGTGACCTTCCCACTTAGGAGAAAATTTCAAGAATATTAGTAATGGCCCTATGCTCCATTTACACACACAGTCCTGCCCTTTGGGCACTACTTAATCCACTTTTAAAACCTTGATTTTCTGAATCCAATATATGAAACTCTGCATATTCAATAAAGAACAAGAACAAAATGTATTTTGCTCAAAGCTACACTATTCACAGTGAACAAACATGCAAAAAAGGGAAATGGAAAGTTATCTGAATAAAGCAAATCCATGTCTGCTCTTCTAGACTGTAAAGGAAGGAATGTGTGTGTAAGGGCATACATGTTCATGTGTCTCATAGACAGAGTGGGGTTAAGGGCATTAAGAAATGGTCAGAGTGGTCACAAGTTAGAAACAGAAAATGAACAACACTTCTGTGGATGAGGCGAGGCCTCAGTGGTAATAAGACAGCTCATTAGCTTGCTTGAAGTAGAGGAGGAGGATTCAGCCATGGAAAGGGATGAAAAGAGAGACACAGCCAGGGAAATGGCCAGCAGAGAGCATGTCCTTGGAGCAGGTGGTGATGGGAGAAATGCCCGGGCTTATTGTCCAGTAAGATGGCCTCTTGCAAGGTATAGCAGACTCTTCTTTCAAAGTCATCTTTTCACTCCGGTGGCAAGTGAGCAGCAGCTGAAGGAGTCACAGACAAAGGACCTGAGACATCACCTTTGTCCTCAGAGGTCAGGCTTGGTACCCTTCAGAGCTCAGATATTTTATAAAGATGCATCTCATGATTTATGCTTTGCTCCCTTGACATAACCCTTAGAAAACTGATTCAAGTATAAATAAGCGGCAGGAACATGTCATTTTTTAAAAATATATATAACTGGAAGATGCATGTCCTTTTTTTTATCTAGAGTTCTCCAACACCAAATCCCAAGAAAGCACTTAACAGCTGGAGAAAAAGACACCAGGGTAAATTATACCAGGGTGAGAAAGGAGGGAAAAAAAAACAGAATATATTGGCATCAGAGATCTCCCATTTATTTTTTGAGGCTAATGGAACATTTTGAGCCTGAAAATAAAATCGCTACTAAATGTGCTAGAGGTAGAGAAGGGAACTGAGTGAGAACAGGAGAGAAAGCAAGAGAAGGCTGGAGCAATAGCAAAACACATAGCCACTCCAGGAGAAAGGCACCCAGCGGATTCTGCTCTGTAATTAAAAGAAAAAGAGAAGGACAGGTCAGCATTCAAGGTACTTAGCTACATTCCTGACACAGTGGGACTTTGAGACAATTAAGAAGGGGAGGAAGCAGGCAGAAATCACAGAAATCCAGTAATTGAGAACTTGAGGTCCTAATTCTTGGTAAAGAGCAATAGTGGAAAAGAATGTGTAGGCTTCTACTCTGAAAGACAGAAATCTTAATTGGCATGGTTTGCAGTAAGCTCCTGGTAATATAACTGTCTGTATTATACTCAGAATATACAGAAATTCTAAAAGGAGAGTAGAAGAACATGAGCCCTGGTGTTTTAAACTTTTCTGAATCTATAGAAGTTTAACAAAGGGAAAAAATTCAACACTAATCCATAGTTAAAACTTACTTAGTAGATAAAAATTACTGCTTGGGGCCATAAAAGCCAGATTTTGGATAATAAAGGAGATTAGCTATGGAAATTCAAAAATCATCATATTTTCCTTTATGATAAATTCTGCTTTTTACTAAAATGATGGAAGAGAGACAAGATTCAGGAAACCAAAAGCTATATAAATTAAGTAAATTATTTATTGTGTGCTTTTCTCCTAAATTAATTAAAATGTTCACATTTATCTTCTTACGAAAACCCACTTCTGCTTCTAACATATGAGTGCTGATTTTTTTTTTACTAAACACAAGGATAAAACTTAGAATTACATTTAAAGGTTTTCACCTTCATAAAATATATCGCTTCGTAGACTACATGGTAAATTGGAGACAATTTTGCTTCATATAAAACTACTTCTGCTAATGTTCCTATTCTATATTTCTTAATAGAATCAGGGGCAATATTCTGTGGTCCTTCTGTACCAAGCTCTGCCTTTGGAGTTCTGATGAAGCATTAAGTGATTTTAACTCATTTGGAAGGATTCATTGTATTGGCATTACCTCTGTATACCTGCCGGAGCCCGCCAGCAAAGTCGATCGGTCCCTGAAACGGGGAGTGAGGATTAAGAAATAACAAGAAGAAAGACAAGAGACAAGAGAAAAAACTAGAGATAGCTTCGGGAGGACTGCAGTCAATACCACAGCCTTTTTTGGGAGGGCTGGCAGACACCCACACTGCAGCAGCCCCGACTTTATTCAGCCCAGTCCTTAAATACCTTTTTTTGAGCATCAGATCTTTACAAAGATAATCCTAACAAGCGGATCAACAATCATGATAATAATCAGAAGATAATCCTTACAAGGGATCAACCACCCTTTATCCTCCCCAGATTAAGAAACTCTCTCTTCTGAGAACTTCCCTCTATTATATCAGCAAATCCTGATCGGCTCATTTGGTAGGGCTTCTACCTTCTTAGGCCGTTTATGCAACTTAGAGTCTTAAGATAGGGAAATGGTCCCCAACATATACCTTCACAAGATGACACATAAATAGTAAGTGAAACCAAGTGGTGAAAGGAAAAACAAAGGACCGTGCTTTGTGGATGTTCTCATAGCAGAATATCACTAAGAGCAATCCATGGGACATAACCAGAACGAGGGGAAAGGGTGCTAGCTGCACCACTTCTTTTTCTTCCTAATGAAGATGAGATTTTTATGAGTTCTATTCCTCCTTTGCACCCTGAAGCGCATGTGATTTAGAGGCCTGTGTGATATCACCAACAAGAGTATTGTTCTCTGCAAGAGGTAGAGAATTTCACAGCTGGATAAGAACCCAGAAACTCGAGCATGCAGAAAGAGACATCCGAAAAAAGTCTTGACCGCTGAGCAGCATACTGTGTTATAAATGTCCTGGCCAGATCTGACCCTGCAGGAGTTGATGTCTCTAACCATGTCACCTTCATCCCATGTCCACTGGGAATTAACTATTCCTGACTTGGTGTTAGGTGACTGGGCAACTGGCAGCTGGGAATGAATCTTCCCTGGTGTGGCAATCCCTCCACTCCTCAAGACCCAGGAAGCAGTCACACCCACTTTCATACCACTGGAGACGTCACTCTTTTCTCTAAAGTTCTAGGCAATAGGAGTTGGGGTTCTATTTGCATTTGTTATGAATGGGTTTAGGGTGCCCAGCAAAGACTTCAAGATGGAGTAGTAAGTAGTATTTGCAGAGTTTTCACTGGGAGCACGTTGGTTTCATTTTACTCCATCTTTGCATTTCCGATTGCTTTTCCCTTCTTAGTTCGATTCCACAGCAGTCTCCCACTTTCTATGAAGGTAAAGGAGAAATTACACAGTAGGCTCTTGCTCTATAATCTTGTACAGAATACATACATATATATATATATATATATATATATATATATATATATGAATGACACCCTGCTTATCCTAGCATGCTGATCATCATCACTCTCAGATCATAACATTTGGGACCAAACTGTCATAAGGAAGCAAAGCCAAACACCAAGTTCCGATTGTTCCTCACAGTTGTCAACCTCTCAGGATCAGAAACCTGCATGGCCTGCAGGAAGCTCCCTGACTAGTGGATCTTACTGCTCTTCATAGTCATGATACAACGTGGGTCCCAGACTCATGCATAAGTTCATAATCCACACAAATTTATTGTGATCTAATCAAATGAAACCACCTAAAATTTTTAAAGCATAAATTTAGATTTTCTTACATTGTAAAATGCATGATTGTTCTTTTGTCTGCCCTAAATCATTGCATTTGCAAATGTATCATGTCAGACACAAACACTGACTGTTCATGACCTGAATACCCTTACATTCTAGTAGGGGAAATATGACATGCACTGAAACAATTCTAATACAGTGTTGAATGTGATAGGTACAACACAAAAATATTTGTCTGTGAAAAATAGAGGAGATGCTAAAGTTATGTCAATTTTGAGGTCAAAGGAATGTGCAATAAAAAGCAGGTGCAGAAAGAAGGAACCATCAGCTAAGCTAGATCACTGGTTCTGAATCCTGGTCAAATAGCTGTTAAAAGACAGTGATATTCAAACCCCAAACCAGAGACTCCAATTCAACTGGGCTCAATGTGCACAAAGTCACAAGTGCACAACAGGAATGAATTATAATTCTTTTATTTATTTTCAAGCAAGATGAAAATATTTCTTCTTCTCAAGATATAGTGTGTCATTTCAATATTTTGGGCTACTCCAAATTAAAACTATCTGTTCCATTCCCTGAAATACTGACTGAAATTAACCATATTAACATACCCTATGATTAAGAAGTTATCATGTGACTTTATTTGTGCAAGCCAAATGATTTTGATGTGCATTTACTATAAAACCAAATTTGGATATTTGGATATGCTGGTTCAGTTGTTACAATTAAAGCACAGGTTTATAGTGCCAGATACCAGTATCACTGTGATGTAATACAAACCATATCCTCACCGTAGAGCACTGGCATACGCTTTGACAAAAAAAAAAATAAAAATATACAATAGAAAAAACATTTAAAGACCTGGAAGTTCAAGGAATTTGAAATGTGATGTGATTTTAAAAGGATGTGTGAGCCCTGCATGGTGGCACGCAACCGTAATCCCAGTACTTGGGAGGCTGAGACAGGAGGAACACAGGTTCGAGGCCAGCCTCAGCAACTTAGCCAGGTCTTCAGCAATTTAGTGAGACCCTGTTTCAAAATGAAAATAAATAAATAAATAAAAATAGGGTTGGGGTGTAGCTTGGAGGTAGAATGCCCCTAGGTCCAATCCCCAGTACCAAGGAAAAAATAAAAATAAAAAGGATTTGTGTTATGCAAACAAAAGACATAGCAGTGGCCAAAGTATAAGAACAAAGCAGTTCTTATACTTTGGGCATATCTTCAGATACAGCCCTGTGGATATCCACTGTCGTCTCACAGGGCATTTTCTTCTCACAACTTGTTCATTCTTTGAGAACAAGGGGGTAAAATTTTTCTTTTCTATTTTTTTTTCTCAAACAGAAAACCCTGTCCCCGAGGACCTTGACACATCAGGCTACATCGCTCCCAGCCTGTCACATTTGAAGGGTGTGTGGGCACAGTACAGCATCAATACAGTACAACAAAAATAGACTCAAGTCCCCTACCTCCCAGTCACTGTAACTCTCAGTGAGAGAGCCATGCTGCTCCTAATCAATTTCACACCAGGGAGAGACACACAGTGAAAACATGCAGATTGGGAGCCGCACAGAAGTTGCTCGGAAATGTCTGAAAACCAGAGCTTTCCAGCATCACCTCTCTGTGCCAAAAACACAAAAACATATGCTTCCTCCCTTTCTTTAACATAGAGAAATTAGCTTATGCTACATGCTATTGTCTCCTAGATCTATATCATTGCATAATGATAGTGTGGCATTTCTAAGGACAGAGAAGAAACATCAGTTGGCCATCTTATTTATAAGCCAAATTAGAAACGAGTTTCTTCCCAGTTTCCTTTCTTCTTTTTTATTTTAATTTTTTACATTTATTGGTGCATGATAGCCTCACATGATAATGTCATTCATAGTGAGAGTGACATACGTGCACACTTGATTCTTAAAAAAAAAAACAGTTTTCAGAATAAGGAATCAGTTTTCTGAGTTATTGTCATTATCAGCTAAACTTACGTCGCTAATCAGCTTCTGATAAAGGGATGCAAGAAAAAGGTGGAATCGTATCTCTCAGCCAAGAGTAAAGATAGTTTCACATAATTGCCGGACTAATGTATAAATTTCAAATAACATGGAGAAGTGAGCTCCTTTGTCAGGTTAATTTCTATGGACATTTACTAAACTTCTTTCAAACCCATTAGCCGGAAGTAACATACAGCATTTGATATGGGCTTAATATGTTAGATAACTGATAAAATGAGAATTCTAGAGACATGATTCTCGGTATTTTTCAGGTGACTCTTCAGTGGCATGGACGGGAGTTTTTGGGTCAGATTAGCTGCCCTGCATAACAGCTCTCTGAAGATTCATTTTGCAGTGTAAGGAAATGTGTATGATTATCTAGCAGGTGAAACTGAAATTAAGACCTCTACCACATGAGGAAGAAAAGGATTGAAACAGCCACCATGTTGCACCAATGTTTCCAGGGTGCAACAGTCAAACAGGAATTGTATGTGCCAATATAAATTAGAATCAAAATCTAGCTTAATTGTTTCACTTTAAAAAAAAGTAAGAAAATCAACTGGGGCATGTAACTCGGTACTAGAGTGCTTGCCTAGCATACAGAAGGCCCTGGATTCCATCACTAGCACTGCCAAAATTTTTTAAATAATGCTAATACTAATACTGATGATGGAAGTATAAGCAAATCTCAGTTCTTGGTTGTTTCTGGTTTTATTTCTTTGCACTCTCTCCAATCAACAATGGTTTAATTATTCAACCTAAGAAAGCATCATTAGGGTATATAGAGTGCTGAACGTGGTATGATCAAGGAATAATTCAATACATTTGTCCAGGAAATGCTAGATAATTAGCACATTAGCTGAAAAAGGAGAGATAAATCTCTCCCCATTCTGTGTTAACTTCAAACATGAAATGGTACATACGAACAAACATGCTACAACTAGCTGGTATGTGTTGGTATGATGCACCAGGAGTGGGTGAAAGATAAGTATTTTTATATTTTCCATGCAACTTTTCCTGAGGTTACAGTAACCTTTCTGTCAGGGAGATTATATTGACTGTTGTGATAAGTAAACCAATAAAAATTAGAAATACACCTTTTTTTCCCTACCACCCCCAGAAACTAACACTCCCCTTATTAGAACATATTTTGTTTTTCTAATGCTCCTTCTGATTCTCTTTTGGAACCCACCAGATGCTCTAACTAGACATATTCCTGATCTTTTTCAATGCATTTTAAGTATTGTCCAATCCTAATGCTTTACAATGCCTAATCTGATCCAAGCCCATTTCTAGGATATGTTTTCTTTTCTGGACATCAGGTAAGTGTTGCATAGATTTCATGGGAGTGTTTTAGGTTGAATACTTTTAAATATTCTTTCTGTAATATTAGCAACCATTTAAAGTAACTGTTAGTTACTTTGTTTTTTTATAATAGTCACAAAAATAAATTAATCCATGAGGCTAAAAATTATCTCGGCACACAGATTAGTAATGCAAATACTTTAAATAAAAAATAAGTGTATCCTAAATTCTATAAAAAACAACTTTGAGAAAATTATTTCAGAACCCAATATCACTATATCACCAATTATTTTTACTTACTACAAAAGCAGTTGCTTTTTATTGCATCAATTTCATAAATACATAGGTATGTCCTTTATGTGACTAAAACAGACGAGTCTGGACAGAGACAGAGGAATAATATTTGTTTGAGGACTGCTACTGATTTATAATCCATTTGCAGAAATATTAATTGCCAAGGCAAAGGAATTCTATTTATTCAGAGAATGTGAGTTCATAAAGACCTATCTTAGAAGATAGAATTATAAGTAGAGTCATGGTGCTGGTTTACAGACTCTTTATTTGAATGAGTGGTGGGTGAGAGGGGATTCAATTGGGAGACTAAGTGACTGATATTAGTGTAGTGGAACAACTCACTTCTAGACACTAACAGTGGATTCCAGCAACACCAGGTGGGAGTGAGGGTCACTGCACAATTGCATGGGGCTCCCTTTGATGACCTTTTTTATTTAATTTTATTCAGGAGTGGGGGAGGTGGGAATATCTTCAGATTATCTTTATCTGCTTGCCGGGGGTATCCAATAGATGATTTTAACACTTATCTAAGTAACATTCACTCAACATTGTGATACAGTTTGAATTTAAAAAAAACATATTATTACTCTAAAGTGTTAAAACACATACTAAGCCCTCGATATGAGAGTAGGATGTTTAGGGATGTTGATCTTAAGTTGTGTTAATGGAAGTGTTATCTAAATCTCATTCTCGTAATGAAAATTTCTCCTGCTGCTAAACCACCGACTCTTCTGTCACTTTGATACAGAAGTTAGACAACAAAATGAATTGCCTTGTCCATCAAAAGGTGCTGGAACAGAACGTCCCAGTCAACTGAAATATGGAGTGAAGGGCATTTGGAATATAAGGAATTTAGGAAAATACTAGTCACTTGTGAATAGGAGAAAATATGAAGAATTTGATACGAAGATACTGTTTGAATATTAAAGAGTAGAGTAAGTGCAATGTTGAGCATTAAAATACTTACTTGAATAAATGTGTTGAACAAGAGAGGGTACCCATACGATTTTTAGGGCATCTTTTGATCAGTATTTTACTATAAACACCTGAATGTTGTCTAACTTGAGAAGTGGGCCTACCTAGTTTCCACAATGAATGCTATATTTGATATCCCATGTGGTCATTGTTTTGAATTTCAAGTTCATTATCTAACTGTTGCTAGAGTTTTGTTCTCATGACAGCTGAAGGAAGGAAAGAAAGAAGGGAGGCAGGAAGGGAGGGAATGAGGGAGAGAAGGATGGAGGAAGGAAAGAAGGAAGGAAGGAAGGAAGGAAGGAAGGAAGGAAGAGGGAGAGATTTAGAGGACAGCCTTTTTTATAAACATTATAATCTTTGTATTCCAGGAAACTGAAGGCAGAGCTGGGAAAGCTCTATTTGTTCCTAATATTACACAAATATAAAATGTCAATCTTCCCAAAATGCAAGAAGCTAAGATCATACAAAAAATATCAATGTCAAAATTTATTTTGGAGGTATAGACACTAAAATCTTTAAAATAAATTATGCAATATAGTTCAACTCTTAGTTTCAGAGGGATTTGTTTTTGTTTTTGTCTTTGGGTTTTTTATTTTGTTTTTCTTTGTTTTGGCATAGATAATGTAGCTCTGGAAGACAAGGGCATTTGCCCAATGTTTTACCTATTTAAGGTAACAAAAAAAGGATATTAAAATACAGGTATCTTCTCTAAAAGAAGAATCACCTTTTGATAATACTTAACTTCCTCCCACATGTGTGTGTGTGAGTGTGTGTGTGTGTATATTATATATATATATATATATATATATATGATATATATGACATATATATGACATGCTTCACATTCTCATTGTTTAAATGTGGGTATTTTTCTTTAATTTTTTCAATTGAGGTTTGAACCCTTACTATCAAAATTCGAATCTTGCTAGCAAAAGCTGTTTCCTCCCCACATCTCATTGCTGCCCTTTAATACACACACACACTTTCATTGTTCCAAAACTCTAGGGCTTTGTTCAATCCCAGCGATACCCATCCTTCTTTTCAATGATAGCGCTAGAAAGAGCAGTTTGGGCTGAGTTACCTGCAACTGCTTTTGCTGCTCTCAGCCCACAGCCCTGCTGTTGAAGTCTAGCCCTCTCTCTGCAGACCAGCCCACTGCAGAGCTTGGTCCAGGCTCCTGAACATGCAGCCATGGGCTGCTACCATTATTCCCCAAGGATGCATGTCCCTTAGCTCATTCCTAACATACCCAGATATTGCTTCCCAAGTCAGATAACACACTTTCACCTATTGTGCTGCAATTAGTTCAATGACACCAACAGTGTCATTGTGCTTTCCTTGTTCATACAGTGCTTGGAAGGACTTCTACTTTAACAATCACTTTTGTGTAGAAAAGGAAAAGTGAATATGAGCATTGTGAGTCTATAAAAATAGGAGCACTAAAATATTTCTAAATATTTATTTCAGTATTGAGTAAAAAGCTAGCACTAAAAATGTATTTGTTTTAAACATGAGACATAAAGTAAATTCAGAACAATAATACCATAAGGAAAGTTGACAACTGAGTTTGTTTACACGTTTTGCATGCCAATAAATAAGATAAGAAATAGTTCTGCACCAAAAACAAAACCCTGAGGCACTCGTATTAATCCTGCTCCCTTAGCTCCGATCCTCCTCTTCCTCCTTTGTAAGTTTTCCCCTGGGGTCCATAGAATCCTTTTCTTTCCAAATACCTTAATTATTATAATTTAGAGTCCACACAACTGGTTTCACCAGATGAGCACTTGTAATTCTCCAATTACAGATGCTATACTTCGAGTGTCTTTGTGGCAGAGATGCAAAGACATCATTTAAAGGTTAATGTTGTAGTTTTTATTGTTTTATTAGTGCATTGCAATTATGCATGATAGTGAGATTCAATGTGATGAAAACATACGTGCACATAGCTCTTGGTGTGTTTCCTCCCACATTCCACCCCACTCCCCTCTTCCCCGTGTATGTCTCATGCTACTGAAATTTGTAGTAATACTTGCTACCTGCTATTGGAGTACAATCAATAGACATCCTCCAGCTTTGGCTCCCCCAGGAGCTGCCTAACCTGCAAGGAGGCACCTTGCCTGAGGTCACACCTTTCTTTTTTTTTTTTTTCATTGTGGAAAGGAGAGGGTTTTTCTTCTCCTTTTTCTTTTTTTATGTTTTTATTGGTGCATTGTAGTCTCACATCACAATGAGTATCAGTTTGGTGTTAACATACATGCACACAGCTCTTGGTGTCCCTCCCCCCCGCCTCCCCTCCCACATGTAGCACTGAGAGTGATGTTGGTATAATCTCATATATACACATTGTTTATGACAGTAATTCCATAGATTCACTTCTTTCTTCCCCTTCCCTTGTACCCCTTCCCTTGCACCACTGAGGGTTCTGTGTTGTCATTGGAGTCCCTTTTGTGTCCCCACTACTCCCTAAGTTGCGCATTTTAATGAAAACATATGTCCCTTCTTTTTTTGTGATTGGCTTCTACTCAGCAATAAAGAAGAACAAAATAACAGCATTCGCAAGAAAATGGAAAGATCTGGAGAACATTATGTTAAGTGAGGTCACACCTTTCTACAGCAGCCCAAACTCAGGGCATGAGCAGCGAAACAGAAGTACGAAGGTCAGGATGACACAAATGGAAAGTTTGCTCCAGAAATCCCTCCTGGGTTTGGGGAGATGTCAAGCTGACTTAGAAGTTCACCTTATTCCTCTTCCCAGTCCTCTTCCTTCCTTTGCCTGTTAAGTATTCAAACTCCTAATAAATACTTGCATCCCAACTTTACCTCCACTTCTGATTTTAGAGACTCTAGCTTGTTCTAGTTCTATCCAAGAAAAAAAAAAAAAACATGTACAAACCAGCCCATCTCCACTCTAGAACTCTACATAGAAATATTATTGTCTGGGGGACTTCCTCATTAGCTCACAAAGGGATCCATTTTAGTTGTCTCTCTGTAAAACTACAAGCCATAACTAAGAGAAAAAACTCAAATGATTCTCTTCTGAACATGGTATGTCTATGCCAAATTACTTGTTATATCTGACTATACAGAGAAGTAACTGCCCAACATTTTATTTAACTCCACATCATCAGATGCGTACGCTATCGAATATAATATTCATTGAATTCACTATGTGTTTATGGGCCACCATAGTAAAGGGCAGAATCTCTAAAACTAATTACTGAAGTAAAACATATGCTAATGTAGTTAGTATATTCAAACTATATGTTGATAAGAGTAGCATTTTAATGAGTCTTTGCCAGGTGACAAGTACTTTGCCTACATTATGGCATCTATATGTGAATCCTACAGAGATGAATACACTTGTTCAGGATTACCCGGTTACTAAATGGTCCAGTTGAACTTAGTATCCCTGTCTGGAAGACTCCAGAGTTGAATTCCCTGACTGCTTCTCTCTCAAATAAGAATATATTATTGATTTTATTCTCCTTTGACTCCTCCTTCTTCTCTCCCTTAAGTTCCTAGAAATCAATCAGATATCTAGAAGAAGAAAAAATGGAAACAAAATGAGCCTGGTAGGTGGGAGGAAAAAATGGATGGAAGTTGGTCAAAGTATATGATTTTCAGTTATAAGATGAGTAAGTTCTGGGGACCTGATGTACAGTATGATGACTAGTCAATAATACTGTACTATTTACTTGAAATTTGCTAAGAGAGATAATCTTCAATATGACCACAATCTTACCACAAACTCACACACACACACACACAGCACACAATCTCTATGTATGTCAAAACATAAAATTTTGCATTTTGAATATATATAATTTTCAGTTGTCAATTATACCTCATTAAAGCTGGGGAAAATAGAACTTGGATATAAAGAAAATAAGCACCCTTCAAGAAAGTCATATCATGAGAAACTAACAGAATTATTCATATTTTTATTTATTTTCAATATATTTTTCATAATTATTCATATTTTTAAATGCAAACATACCTTAAGTCTCAGGTTAGAGGTAATTATATATTCCTGTTTTTAAATTATTTTTTGTCCTATCCAAAGTGTTTTGTCTCAAGTGTCCTAAAATACCCTCTTGAACTATAGAAGGACCCCTTTAAAATGTCAATCCAACGCACTTCACAGAAAGATTTCCTCAAAGACAAGTTGTTTGGCTTGAATTAGAGAGTGTCACAGTGGCCAGATGGAAAGCTCAATTTACATTTAATTTTATTTTCACTGATTTATCAACTATTCCATTGACAAAGAGAGGTGTGACTTCATGGAGTGAGAAAATGCTATTTTCTGCTCATAGTTGCATTAAAAAATCAAACCACAGCATGTTCAAAGTTAGTGTTTGACAAAGATTTTTAATCATGTTTGCCTATCTTCTGAACACCTCCTGCCCTCAGTTCTAGAAGTTCACACAACTTGAATTCTATTTGTAATTCATTATATAACAATCTGCATTATCTGGGTTTTCCATGGATTGTAGAAAGAGATAGTTCTGCGAAGCATGCTTAAATCTATACAATACCTTTTCAAATTCTGCATTATGTTTCTATTCTTTCTCATATGTTCCAAAATTGAGAAGGTAGGAACAAACCAAACCTGACACAGAAAAAATAAATGGAAAATAACTAGTTATTTTAAAGTAAAGCAAATAATTCTTTAGAACAAATTTATAATTAATTAAAGTTCCAGTCTTTACATATCTCTGGAGATTCTAGAGCTTAGAGAAAGGAACTAAAATGTGTTCAAAATATGATATGTACCAACAGACATAGTGATAAACATTTCACAAATAAGAAAATTAGTATTTTTAAAGCTTAAATATCTACCCGCCTTGTCACAGGTGTTAAATTGTAGACTGAGGATTTGAACTTCATTTTCTGATTTCAAAATCCACACATTTTCCATTATACTGTGCTGCCCAATGAAGTTTTTTTGTCCTTAGCTAGTAAAAAATTTATTAGAATCTTCTGAAGTATCAGGGTTTACAGCAGAAAAGATCAAGCTATATCTAGGGTGCTATTAGAATAATGGAAGAGATGCCATTTCCTAGATGGATTTCCACATTGCAATTTAGTTTCATAGATAATAAATATATGGGCTGTGATCTTTATATTTCATTCATATAAGAATGTAGCATGTTGATTGTCAATGTTCAGGTTTAGAAAACTGAATTCTACAAATAGAGTAACCCTAGACAAACATAGATTCTAGATCTTCCCAAACTCCAACACGCAAAAAGAAAGAGGGAATAAGTAGCAAAGTCATATTACCCAGGGGCAACATTTACATTAAAACTAGGTGCAAAGATACCTGTAGACACCTCAAAGTACAAGTAGTTAGCGACAAACATCCTGAACCTGCACATTAGCAACATCTGAATACAAGGAAGCAAGAGCAATGGGATAACAGATAGACCATGGAAAAGGAGAATTCCTACGTTGTCTGTGAGTATCCCTGGAACCAGAAGGCAGGCCAATCAACCATAGCAAAACACAGGAAACCACTTCCCTTTCCAACAGCAGATGAATGAGAGTCCCAAGCAAAGTTTGAAGGACTAGAACAGTGTAGATCATGTATATTCTTTTTTTAAATATATACTTTTATTGGTGTATTGTAGTCTCACATCATAATGTAGTTCAGAGTGATAGGAGCAGACAGGCACACAGCACTTGGTGACCTTCCTCCTGGCTCCCTCCCCTTCTCCATATATGATATTGAGATTGGCATTGGTAGTTTTACATATGTACATAATGTCAAAGGAAGTGGTGTTTCCTTCTTTAAATCTCCCTCCCTGCTACCACCACCCTCCCTTAAATCCCACTCCATCACTCCACTGGGTTTTTTCCTCCGGTATCTAATGTCCCTCTTGTATCCCAATTACTCCCTAGCTTCTGCATATGAGAGAAAACATATGACCCTTCACTTTTTGTGACCAGCTAATCTTGCTTAACATAATGTTCTCCAGGTCCATCCATTTTCCTGAAAATGACATTATTTTGTTCTTCTTTATTGCTGAGTAGAATTCCATTGTGTTTATATCCCTAATTTTGTAATCCACTGATCTCTTGATGGACTCTTAGGTTGGTTACACGATTTGGCTATTGTGAATTGTGCTGCTCTAAACATGGATATGTATGTATCGCTATAATATTCCGATTTCAGCCCCTTTGGAAAGATACCCAAGAGTTGTAGAGTTGGATCATGTGGTGTACATTATTGAATCTATGTTGTCAGAGGGCTTCCCCCCAGGACAGAGATCACAGTGAAGAGAAACTGATGAAAGTAGATTCAAACTTAAAATCAAATAAGGAAAATAGAAGTTTAGAAAGAGAAAGATCAAAACTAAAGTTGGAGAAGTCCTGGACATATCAGAAGAAAAACCTGCAGATTTTTAAACACTATATTAAAACAACAAAAGAGGAACATCTGTGAAGTTAAAAATATTGCCTGACCTTTAACTGCAGTCTCTCACTAAAAGCCAAAGGAAACCAAATTCACATTTAAAATGAAGTTAAATATATTTAAGTAAAATCCCATATAAAGTTACCATAAGGAAAAAGAGAACAAATAAAATATTTCCATATAAATAGTAAAAACATGCTAGTTACTCAAAAACCGATCAAAATCTTAATTAATTAAAAATTAGCTTAAATATTTATGAAAATGATATGTGACACAGAACATTATATTTCAGTCTTAGAAACAATACTCAGAAATTAAAAATGATGAAAATATTAGAAATAAAAAATCGATTTTAGAAATAAAGACTAAACTAAAAGTAATACAAAAGTAAAATATAGCCGGGCATGGTGCCGCACGTTTGTAATCCCAGTACTTGGGAGACTGAGACCTCAGCTACTTACTGAGGCCCTCCGCAACTTAATAAGACCCTGTTTCAAAATAAAGAATAAAAAATAGGGCTGGTGGTGTAGCTCGGAGGTAGAATGGCCCTGGGTTCAATCTCCAGTACCGTAAAAAAAGTTAAATATACATCAGAAAATCTACTAAAATAAAATTTTGATATAAAAAAGAAAAAGACAAAAATGTCTAAATAGAATGAAAGATGTTGAAGACAGGCAAAAAGAAAAAAATCCAATCTAAGAATAATAAAGAGCTCTGAAAAAAGTCAAGAAAGGTTTCTGAAATTTATAAACAAAGGAACAATTATTTCTTATTCAGCCTTTTTAAACAGTATATTATTTCAGAATAAAATAATTGAGAAACAAAGAAAGGAAAATGCAAACCACTGCTGTTATATCCAGAAATATCGCCCTTTAATTATAGTTTTTGTTTTGTTTTTTGTTTGCTTGTTTGTTTTGTGGTGCTGGATGTGAGACTTGGGGCCTCTCATGTGTTATGCACTTTATTCATTTTTTATTTTATACTTTTATTGGTGCATTATAGTCTCACATCATAATGCAATTCATAGTGATAGTGACATACATGCGCACAGCACTTGGTGGGCATTCCCCCGGCTCCCTCCCACTCTCCCCTTCCCCATACAGGATATTGAGATTGACACTGGTATTCTCACATATGTGCATAATGTCAATGGAAGTGATTCCTTTAATTATAAATGGCAGATATAAGCTATGATAATTCAGAAATGTTCCCCTTTGAGCACTTTCTAAGGATTCTTAGAATCCAGAGAACAAGCTTTAGACAACCAAAATTATCAAGAAGGCATTAATGGAAGAACCAGTGGTCTAAACAATTACTTTTAGAACAAAATGAGGATGTTAAAAATGACAGATTATAGATTGTAGTGGCTATATGATCTGATAATGTGGACATCGTTGAACATGATTAGAGGACAGGGATAGCATGTGGAAAATGTGAATCTGTATTGAGTAGTCTTGACTGGTGATAGTGTAATAATAATATCGTTATTCTGAAACTTGTGTGTGCATAATGTATGGTTAGGCAAATAAATAGTCATGTAATATTCTAATTTTTTCATCTCTTATTCCCTGGAATACTAGAATTCTCAGTGAAGAAATACAGATGTAGTACAGAAGTGTGTTTGAATTGGCAATCTCAGTATTAAATCACTAGATATTTTAACTATGTCCAATTTCTGCACAGTGAAAAGACTTAGAAACCATAATCAACCCAGTAGAAATAAGCATTTCCAGGCCCAAGTTGCAACCATGAAAAATTAGATTCCATCAAAGGAAAAATCCAAGCACAGTGGTACATACCTGCAATCCCAGCATTTGGAAAGCGGAGACAGGAGGATCGCAGGTCCCAGGCCAGCCTCGGCAATTTAATGAGACCCTGTTTCAAAATAAAAAGACATAAAAAGAGTTAGTGTGTGTTGATCAGAGGTAGAATATCCCTGAGTTCAATCCCCAGTACCAAAAATATAAAAAAGGCTTCATGAAAAATGACTGGTTTCAAATATTAAAAATAAAAAAGGTCTGGAACATCCAATAGGAAGCTTCTAGTTTCATATAGGTAGAGGTAAGGACAAAGATTATATAATCTTGAGCTTCAATAGGAATATGAATTAAATGGATTGAAAATCATTTAATATAGGTAAAAAAAAACAGCTAAATAAAGGAAAAGGTGAAGCATTTGCTCTTTGTCATCCATAAGACCTGTACTACTGTGTAACCAAATACAAGACAAGTATCTCCTTATAAAATTATTTCAGAAAATAAGTTAAAAACAAATAATAAAATATTACTGTTTGCTACCTCCTGTGAATGAATGATATAGATACTGAGAATCAATAGATGCATACATAAGAGCCCAACCTAGATATCATGTCCCTTCTGGTAAAACAAAACAAAAAATACTCCCCCCTAAAGTCTTGTCCAAGGTATCAAATCTGAGTCTGATCAAGCCTCTGAAGTCAGAGATCAATTGACAAGAAATAAAGGGCAAAGTCATGGTTTGGAAGGTAACATGGGTACCAACCAGCAAAACCTAGACTGCTGGAGATAGTGCAGAGAGAATGGCCAGGCATGTTCAGTAGGTGTGTTTTAAGACAAGGAAAGGGAATTCTGTATATTATTTTTTTAAACCTTATTTAATTTTATTTTGGTACTGGGGATTGAACCCAGGGGCATTCTACCACTGAGCTACACCCCCAGCCCATTTTCTTTTTTTTATTTTGAAAAAGGGTCTTGCTAAGTTGCTGAGGCTGGCCTCGAATCTGAGATCCTCCTGTTGTAGCCTCTCAAGTGCTGGGATTACAGGTGTCAACCTTTTTATTTTGAAACAGGGTCTCCCTAAATTGCTGAGGCTAGCTTTGAACCTGTGATCCTCCTGTCTCAGCCTCCTGAGACAGTGCTGGGATTACAAGAGTCACTGTACTTAGGTATGGTCTTCTGTAACTGGGTTTGACTTGATAATAATTAGGTTTATAAAAGACACCGAGAGCGAAAGTTATAGAAGTAAGTGAATCCTAATGCAAATACCAGCCCATCACTTATTATCTGTGAGACTGGAAAGCCCAGGCCTGCACTTCAGTTCCCTCCTTCATGAAATGTGCACAAGAGCGCTCACCTCTGCAGAGTTACTCTCAGGATGAAAGGCAGTGATTACACAGATGGCCCAAAGTGGAAACTGTTGATTTCTCTTCCTTTCCTTTCTCTTCTCATGTAATTCCTATTTTGCTTTGACATTGTATTGTCTCGGCTATGTATTACTGATCATTTTAACTTGATAATAATTTGGTGAATTTTAATAAATTGCATGCTTGTTTCTCTGGGGAGGGAGTGGTTGGGAGACTAAGGGTGGAATTCAGGGACATTCTACCTGTGAGTTACACACACCACACTTTTTATTTTTTATTTTGAAACAGGGTCTCACTAAGTTGCTGAGGCTGGCCTCGAACCTGCAATCCTTCTCATCCTCCCAAGTACTGGGATGACAGGCCTGCATCACCACTCCTGGCTAACTTGCATGCTTCTGAAGGCCTATTCTGAATGACCAGATGTGCCTTTCCAAATCACAGCTGAATCCTAACAGCAGTGACTAGTGTCTTCGCCTGAGGGACTGATTTCCATCCACACCTCAAATCCCAGAGCTCTTTATTACAAACCATTGCCTCTTAATCCTGGTTAAAAATAATAACAATGATTAATATTTTCTGGGGAAATAGTTAATAATTAATTTTTTATGATGGTGTGTCATTTATCATAAAAAGCATGTTCCCTTTATTGAGTAGGCGCTCAATATATTTTTTAGACGATTGATTATATAGAGCTGAATTTAATAGCCTCTTAGGAATGATGGGAACAATCTGATGTAGATGGTGACGTCAACAGAAATGTCAAAACTGGAGGAACTGTTCTGAAATAGTTACTTTGAAGTGGGAATAGAAAAGGAGAGGGTATGAAAGTGTGCAGGGAGATTGCCATCCACGCTCAGGAGACTGGAATAATAGCCGAGTGTCTGTCACTTACTGGGCCAAGTGCTTTCTTTCCTCTTATTAACTTTTTTGTTACTTGGTAGTGGCATAATAAGATGGGTAAGTGTCCATCATACAGAGGGAGAAACCAGCACAGAATAGATGACTAGTAAAATGCAGGCCCCAAGTTTGTTTCAAGGAGGAACTGGACATTCAGACTCACTTTGGACTAACTCTGTAACTTTTACCCAGCTGATCTCTGAAATCACTCCAGAGCTAATATTGGATGAGTTATGAGATCTTTTCTCCAAATGAATTTTTAGTGATCTCTTATTAACCTAGCAGTTTCCTTCAGAGGCACACACCTTCTGTGTTATGTACATCCTTTGCTTCTGTCAGTATTTTAAAAGCTTACTCATGCTAAGAGCAGAGAACCCAGGATGAGGTCTTGATGCACAAAAGTAGCATGGTGGGGATGAGAACCGGAGGATCAAATTTGCTTTATACCTAGCGACCTTTCTCAAGCCTTTTCCTATGTCTAGAAACCGGTCTGCTACGAATATTGAACTTGACTGAAAAGCTTTATGCTGTTGACTTAAAGGAAATGAAACGCAAACTATGTCGCAGGAAGACTGAACAACAATTACATTTTAAATTAGTCACAGCCTTATCAGCTCCTGCAACTTCTTGTAATGGAAAATAACCCAGAGGACGCTGTCATGTAATATTAGGATAACGAGCTCTGAGCCAGCGACATGTTTACATTGCATGACAGAACTGTTTGAATTGCTTCATCATTTTCTTCACGGAATTTTTTTTTTAACTTACCTGGAATTACTCCATCCAGTTTACCAGAAGGTCTCGGGCTTCTGCCTCCTTCTCTAATGAAGCCCTTATTTTCTGAGGTCAGGTCCTCATTACACTTGTGTGAACTTTTACAGTCTGCTAGCTGATAGCCGTCCTTCCTACCTGTTTTCTCCTGGATCCATCCAACTCATTACTGCAAGATTAATCTTACCCAGAGACTTCTCTAATTATGTCACCTACCCAAGGTAAAAACATATTATGCCTCCTCTGCGCATAGAACAACACTCAGAATTGTTAATAGGGCCTTTAGATGAACCTGAACTGGCTCCAAACTCTTTTCCGCCTTGTTTCCCCAATTGTCTTCACACAATGTAGGCCAAGGTGATTGAGTCTCTGCTGTGAAATCTAACACAGTTGTTGCTGTCCTTCCTAGGATTATGATTTCCTCACCTTTCCACAAGTCCCAACTCTATCCATCTCTCTGCAACCCTGTTCAGTGGTTCTGACATACCTGCATATATAAAACATAAAAACCTCCCTAAATCTTTTAGAATAAAGTATTGATTCCTTGACCCACCACTATGTATGATAAGGTTCTGATCCTGTGGCATGTCTGACTTTGTTGTATGACTTTGGTGTTCGGGTTTTGAACTTCAACCTAGAAGATATGGGAGTATCCATGGACCCCAGAAAAGAGGCACAAAGTTAGGCAACCATTTGTTGACTACACAGTGGGCCATTCTGAAAAAGGAATTGCATACTATTCTTTATTTATTTATTTTGGGGGGTACTAGGGATTGAACCCAGGGGCACTTTAGTACCAAACCACACCCTAAGTCTTATTTTATTTTGAAATAGGGTCTCACTAAGTTGCTGAGAATCTTCATAAGTTGCTGAAGCTGGCCTCAAACCTGTGATTGCCCTGTCTCAGTCACCTGGGATTACAGGTGTGTGCCATCACGTCCAGCTGTGTTTGCTGTTCTTGACCCAGGGAAATCCACACACAGCAGATGATTTCACTGGAATTATTATCATCTACAGATTTCCTTGCCTTTTCCTGAGAAAGAGAATAAGAAACATAAAAAAATAACATACCATTAATTTTGGAGCTTGAAAAGAGATTACACCTCTTTAGAGGCAGTCAGCAAAAAAGCGACAGATTAATAGCAACATTTGTATGTTGAGGACCAAGACTCTTGTATAAATGATTCTGCTGAATATAATTTTAAGGAAGACAACTCCCAGCCTTCTCAAGTCCTATAGTTTGTTTTTAAGTACTTTTGTTGGTACATTGTAAATATACATTACAGTGAGGTTCAAAGTGATAGAGACATTCATGCATGCAGGACTTGATATGTTTCTCCTCAGATCCCAGCCCACTCCCAAATATATTAGTGACATTGATAGTGATACCTTCATATGTGAACATAGAATTATTCGACCCGTTTCTTTCATCAGTTCTCTTTTTTATTCTCTTCCCCATAAAGTTTTTTCCCAAACTGCATAGAAAGCATATAAGAACTTTGCAGAGGAAACATATCCAACTCCAACGCTGTAGGTAGTTCCCATTGCTTACCAAGTAAGTCATGTAGAACAATGCAGAAGGGAGCTAGCATGTCCTCAGAAACCTTGGAGCATTTTTTTTTAGAAGCAGAAGGTAAAACAGCAATGCTGCGAAGCCCCGAGCTCGCTGCACCTTGAACCTGACATAGCTTCCATAATGTATTACAAAAACATGGTGTCGGCTTGGAGGAGCAATGGGGGGTATTTTATTAAGTGAGGAAAGAAGATTTATGAATAAATCACTAAAGAAGAGTTATAGAGAATCATGCCTTTGCTAACAAAAGGCGTAGGGAACCATATTTTCTTCTCTGCTTTGTCAACATCTAATGCCCATTTATCTCTGTTACACTACTCATACATAGTCACAATCGCTCCATAAATTCATCACCCTGGATTGTAGAGCTTAAGACAAGGTCAGAAAGCTTATGAAAAGAGTCAGTAATCTATCCAACGGAGGGCTGAGAAATGTTAATGGGGGTAACCTGGTGCACAGGGGACCTGGTTTCCATTACAGAAGTGACTGGTCATCCGTCATCATCGCAGTGGACCATCCTGAAAAATTCCAGGAGCTTAAGAGGGCTAGAAAAAAACACCACACAGATCAAAGCTGCCAGAAGAGAAAACAGCAGCCTCCGAAATGTCACACCGGCACTTTGGATAAATAAGAGTTCCCCTGAGAATCCTAAGACAGATGCCCAAGAGGACAGAGACACCACAGGGAATGAGGTCAGCACTTGCTACCTTGTGAACCTCGCCAATACTTAGAAATGGGCAGCCCTTATAGTGGCTTTCTGCATTTGGAATTATGACTTTGAACCACTGATCCTTGTGCCTCTCATATGTTAATATTATTTTCTGTAAATGGTTCTTTGGATTTGGCTGCTTGGGAGAGGTGGATAATTACTTTTACAATCAGATCTTCCACTTCTGATCTTTTCCTCAGTAATTTCTGAGGATAGCAGATGAGCTCCAACTCTCTCCAGCCCTACTTTGCCCCACACCATGACCATGGCCCTCCTGGGTTTGTTTGTTTGTCTGTTTGTTTGTTTGTTTGTTTGTTGGCAGAGAGAAGGCGGGCTTTGCTCTAATTGTAATGCCTTAAAAGTCTTGGTGAAGCCTGAGACTGAGGAGATGGGGTGAAGGAGTAACCAAAGACAATCCAGCCAGGCATAGTGGCACAGACCTGTAACCCCAGTACCTGGGAGCCTGAAGTAAGAGAATCGCAAGTTTGAGACCAGCCTTGGCATCTAAGCAACCTAGTAAGTCCTTGTTTCAAAAATAAAAAAAATAAAAATAAAAAAGGCTGGGTGTGTAGCGTGGAGGTTGAATGCCCCTGGGTTCAATCCCCAGTACCACAAAAAAAGGCAATTTGACTCAACGTAAGGGTGGGATGTCACCCACACTGTCCCCAATGTCCATCATTCATCAGATATTAAAGAAAGCCTTTTGACTGTCACCTTTCCTCTGGGCTCTACAGCCTGTCTCCTTTCACCTTAGCCAGTCTTTCTGAATAAGGCTAAATTCTTCATCTCCACTCTCACCACCAATTAATATCAAGGGCACCAGACACTGTTTTCCAGGTCTCATTCAATTAAAACAATATATTTGAACACCACCGTATTCTCCATGCCCAAAGAAGACAATATTTTTACCTTAATTTGCCTTGCCCATTATTTTTTCTTTTTCTCATTTTTCTTTGTCTTACTTTTCACATTTTTCTTTTTCTTACTTTTCATTTTTCTCATTTTTTCTTTTTCTTACTTTTCTCATTTTTCTTGTTCTTACTTTTCACTGAGGCCCATTTCTGTATCCCCCCCCAAAATCAAAATGTACAAAGAAAAGTGAATTCAGATTTTCAAGTAGCAGAAGACAAAGAGCGGAGTCTTTGAAATGATTCCATCTGACCCCTCTGTAGGAGGAGGCCGAGCAGTTGGCAGGGTCTGATCAAGGTCACTGCAGTGCTGCCCTCAGATGCCAGGCTCTAGAACAGTGACTTGGGGGAAAATAGAGAAAAATGATTTCTTCTGTTCCAGCAAGTTTTTCCAAAGTAGTATGGCTTATTCCTCCTTCCCATTATGTAAGTATGGCCCAGCCTTGAAAACGAGCCTTACTGAGGAGTTTGCATCTTCGTTAATTCGGCATACTCTTTGTACATCTGCTGTATGTTTGGGGTAATATAGAAAGTCAGAGAGAAAAGCCAGGTGTGGTGGTGCACACCTGTAATCCCAGTACTTGGGAGGCTGAGACAGGAGGATCGCAGGTTCACAGCCAGCCTCAGCAACTTAGTGAGGCTCTCTGCAACTTAGTGAGACCCTCTTTCAAATTAAAAAAAAAAATAGGGCTGGGTGTGTATCTCAGAGGTAGAATGCCCCTGGGTTCAATCTGCAGTACCACAAAAATAAAAATAAAAATAAAAAATAAAGTCATAGAGAAAGACAGAGGCCATAGCATGAATGGCCTTGTAGGACATGTTATAGGTGTGCACCTGTCTCTGGAAAGACCTATAAATCCACTGAATAACTATCGTTAGAGTGATGGGAGAAGAAAGGCCTCTAATTGTACATTTTTAAAGGGTGAATTTTATAGTGCGAGAATTATACCTCAATAAAGATGTTATTAAAATTATTTATAAGCAATGATTAAAAATTACATGTGTATTAAATGAATTTCTAATTCCCTCTACTAAAGAAATACAATGGAACAGGGGGGAAAGGAAGAAAATTCTTCAGTTATCTATAAGCATGTAAGGAAAAAGTTCAAGCACGCCAACATCATATGTCTTATATTTTATCTTCTTAAGAGACATAATGTGGTTAATGCAGAGAATAAAAAAGAAAACCGAAAATTCTGCTTAATAATTTAAAAAGAAAAATATAAGCCAGGCATGGTGGCACATACTTGTAATTCCAGTATTTGGGAGGTGATCCTTCTGTCTCAGCTACTTAGTGAGGCTCTCCACAACTTAGTGAGACTCTGTTTCAAAATAAAGAATAAAAAATAGGGCTGGGGTATAGCTTTGAAGCAGAATCCCCCTGGGTTCCATCCCCAGTACCAACAAAAAAAAATTAAAAAAAGAAAAATATGTAAAATACTACAATATTAAAATGTATTATCAGCCGGGCATGGTGGTATACACCTATAATCCCAATACTTGGGAGGCTGAAACAGGAGGATCACAGGTTCAAGGCCAGTCTCAGCAACTTAGCAAGACCCTCAGCAACTTAGTGAGACCCTGATTCAAAAATAAAAAAATAAAAAATAAAAAGGGCTGGGATGTAGCTCAGAGGTAGAATACCCCTGGGTTCAATCCCCAGTACCCTGCCACAACATACACACAAAGATAAATAAATAAAATAAAATAGTCTATCAATATTTTTTTCAACCTCAAACTGCTGGAAATCTGGCAAGCACCCGCTCCAGAGAAATACTGGTAATATATGACATAATATAACTGGTACTGATGACCCTTGAAAATATATCATAATCTAAACTTGCTTAGCAGGTGAGGCACCATCTGCCTCATACTAGTGAATCATTAGCTGCCATGCTGCAAGAAATTACACAATTAAACAGCTTTACTCCACGTATTTTTTTTTTTGCAAAAATGAATCCCAGTGATGGTGCCTAACGATGCTGCAGTATTGACTTGGGGCCGTTGTCCTCAGGACTGATGTGCATAGCCATCAAACTGCCCCCAGCCCTCCTCTGATGGAAAGGCTGGGGGAGGAAAATGAGAACAAGGACCCAGCCATCCCTGTCGACATAAGGAGACTCACAGGAATACAGCTCTTCAAGATCACAGCTTTTTTTGTTTTCTTGTTTTGACTCAACCTAGCACCCAAGACTGTGTTCCAATATTGGTGAGACAAAAAGAGTAGCATCTAACACTGCAAGCTGCCCACCCATTCAACCTAACTCTGTCATCACTGGGTTCCAACTTGGTCAAGCAGAGAGTTTATCTTGGTTGTATCATCCTTCTTCATGCCTTACCTGCCATCTCTTCTTGTCCAGTGATGGCTGTGAGGAGGCCTGGCTTAGCATCATGGCACTGAGAAAGACTTCCTAGGTCTGAGTCCTCTCGGGTCTTCCCACCTCATCTCCCCAGCATCACCTTTGCCTCCTCAAATGAGTTCCTGACTTGCAGGTCTTGGCCTAGTCTCTTGGCACAAATGATGTCATTGCTGCCCTTGGGAGTATACTGGTCCCTCTATGCTCCCTCCACAATACACGCATCAATCTGATCAAACGTTGTGGGCTTTCCCTGGTGTGACTTGTCCTCTAAGAACTAGCTACACACTACAAAATATGTGCTAGCCAGTCCTCAACCTCTGCCATGGGCTCCCCTGTTCCTTCTCCCTCACAACAATGACACCCTAAAAATCCATGCAGCATCTAAGTTCTCATCTACATTCTTTTTCTTGTTGTATGTATGTCTGTGTTTCTCTTGTGTATCATGTTATATGTGTTTCATCTAGATTCTTTTTTCTTTCTTTTTTTGTGGTACTAGGGATTGAACCCAAGGGCTTTCTGCCTCTGAGCTATACTCCCAGACCTATTTTAGTTTTTATTTTGAAACAGGGCCTCACTAGGTTGCTGATAGCCTTGCTAAGTTGCTGAGGCTAGCCTCAAACCTGCCGTCCTCCTGTCTCAGCCTCCCAAGTACTGGGACTACAGATGTGCACAACCAAGCCAAGCTCTCACCTCGATTCTTTGTTTCCCTTGTTGTGTATATGGGGTAAAGTGAGAGAGAAAAGAATGCGGAGAACAGGAGACATATTTGCACGCCTTCCCATATTGCAGAAACCAAGAAACACAACAGGAGTGGTGCTGCGTGAAGCTCTCTGCCTGAAAATGGTGCACTTCCTTTTCTGTTCTGCTGCAGTTACCACAGATTGAGTGAAAGAGGATTTACAGGAAGTTATCTCCTTCCAAAAACCTCTTTAAAATCACTTAACCAACTTCACTTTAGATTTTTCAGCCTATCTGAGAAGTTACAACATCGGTGCTCTCAGTGCTACCAATAATGAGAGAAGAACAGATAAAAGCAACTATAGTATCTCATAGTTTAACATAAAAGTATGATATAGTCTATCACAAATGATAACCTATCATTGCTGCTGCTGTTATTACTGTCATCGCTGTTTTTATTACCTGATTATTCTCACCCACCTCCTTCTCCTCTGCACAGTAGTTGTCAGGATGTCCCCAGAGTCTTTCTGAGATGCCATCACCGCCCAGCATCGCGGGATGAGGAAGCTCAAGGGCCCACTGTCCACCCTTTGCTCCATGAGGACTAAAGAAGAAAGAGTCATGACTTTAAGCCCTGCACGGACAGTGAAAATATAACCCCATTAGAGGAGCCAGTTAAAATAGTAACACTTACCTAAAGGTGACATTCTGAACCTAGATAAAACAGAAAAAAAATCCATGAGTGACAAAAAAGAACTACTGTATAGGCTATGAATTTGCTCACAAGAAAAATTGAAGTTCACCCCAGACAAGAGGATTTTTAGTTACTCACAACGTAATATCTCTTGCCTTCTATGATAATTCACTCAAGGTTACAGAGGACTGTGACATGTAGGACTTCATATTGACTTCAGTAACCTCAGCCTCTAGCACAGCAACTGGAATGTAGTGGGTCTGTATTAAATGTCTGTTGTTTTGATTTTAATTGAAATAAATTGAAATTTAGCTAATAGAGGCTGGCATGTTACAGGTAAGCATTTAAAACACTAAAAAGAAAGAGGAAAATCATTGACAGTAGACAGTCTAAAGACTCTTCATCTTGGGGGGAAAAGAGATCCTCATGGATAATAACCAGTGTATTATAAGACTGTACAATAATTTATGTCCAAAACAATAATTATGAGTCATGAATAAAAAACATAATTATACTCAAAACTAAAAAAGGCAACAGAATGCATGAAACATTTCTGAAAAGTCATTTTGTTGTTTGTTTCTTAAATATTTGATGGGCGAAAAATGTTTCATTTCTAAAAGGCATTTTTAACTCTCTGGAAATTTAATTTACATCTAACAGATCTTTACCTAAAATCCTATTATGATTAATTATCTGGAAGGTAATGCTGATAGAAATGAAGCCTCTTTTAAGAAACCCACATTTATAAAAATCCCAAATACAATAGTTTCCAAGGTATAATGGGCTGATTATCTCCAAAATTCATATGTTGATGTCCAAATTCCCAGTGTGATAGTACCTCCCCAAAGGTGGGGAGGTAATAAGGTCATGAGGGTGTAGCAATCATAAATGGTCTTAATGTCTTTCTAAAAGGGCTCTCTTGAGAGCTCTCACTAAGAGAGGTCTCTTGCCCTCTCCCCAGGTTGGGAGGTGTCTCTGTCACCATTCTTACTGATGAGACCCAATAAGCCTGCCCACACACAACTTACAGGAAGGGAGATTTATTTTTGCTTTTGTTTTTTGGGGATTCAGGTTCAGTCCATGTGATGCCAGGGTCTACAGATCTCAGGGCATGGCGGTAGGAAGCAGAGAGAGGGAGAAAGCAAGGACTTTGTTCTCACATCATAGAGGCTGGAAAAAAGAGAGAGCAAGCAAGAGGATTCAAAGACAAAAGCACAGTCCCTAAGGCTACACCCCCAGGGACCCATCTACTCCAGCCACACCCACCTGCCTAGGTTACCACCCAGTAAAACCATCACAGTGGATTTAGACACTGATGAGATTACAACCCTCATGACTTAATTACTCCATCTCTGAGTGTTAATACATGAGCTCTTCAGTTGACATTCTATATCTAACCATAACAGGAGGATACCATGAAAGGCATATATCTGCAGCCTGGAAGAGGGCCCTCACCAGCACTCAACCAAAGAGCAAACCAGAATTTGACATTCCAGTGTCCAGAACTATGGGAAGAAAGTCTGTGTTGTTTATAAGCCACCCACTCTATGCGGCTTTGTTACAGTAGTCTGAGCTAAGATCCTTGATGTATATAGATCAACTACTTTCAATAAGCAATATGTCATCATTTGTTCCCAATGAAGCACAATTCTGGTAGTTACATGTGCAGAAAGGAAAACGTTCCTTCAACATGACCACATTTGGCAAATAAAGCTGGACAACTCTGCTACAAAAGCTGGGTAAATGACAAGGTTAAGATGGGAATAAATGGGTGGGTTTCAATATGAATTACAAACAATATATAATCACACATAAACTCTCCAACAATATTCTTAGATTTTGATACATTGATCAGCAGAATCAAACCAATCATAATTTAACTGTGATCAACTGGAACATATACCAAATGATAGGAAAAAAAAAACACCTGGGAGTTTTTCCAAGGCCATTATTATAAGTTAGCTTTATTTCATTGTAATTTTTTTTTGGTGATAATGGGGATTGAACCCAAGGGCATTCTACCTCTGAGTTATACCTCCAGCCCTATTTTATATGTTTTTTGTTTTGAAACAGGGTCTCACTAAGTTGTGGAGGGCCTCGCTAAATTGCTGAGGCTGGCCGTGAACCTGTGATCCTCCTGTCTTAGCCTCCCAAGAACTGGGATTACAAGCGTGTACCACCACGCCCATCTAGTAATTGTTTTAATAAATATTCACTTGGTGCTATCATGGGAGTTGCTGTGTAGTGCATGCATCTGAAATAGTAAGACAAACTGGGAACTGACCACATGAAGATATAGAATGGCTGGCTATTCAAAGGTCAACGCTCTTACAAATGCCCTGAAGCCCAAAGTACAGGGGGTACTCCAACACAGGGTTTTAGAGTTTCTCAACAAGTCTCCAGTGATTTCTGTTGTCATCCAAATAAAAGATAATGATGTATCTCACAAACCAATCCATGGGATAACACTCTAGTCATCTTCTCAGGCCTTCCAATGTTGTAATTATTTCTCCTTCCTACACACACTTGCTCCTTGTTTCTACCTGGCAAAACTAATCCTTCAAGTAGATTAAATCAATTGCCACTTTTCAACTGAATATCTCCCTGAAATTCATTAAACTAGAATTAATCATATATATGATTATTAATTATACACACATATGCATCCTTATCGTACTCCATACATGCCTCTATGATTGACAAGATGCACTTATTGGTCATTAGTCTGTGTTCCATATGAGTTCATGGAAGTCACAGACAGTGTCTTCTTCATGTCCACACCAACTCCCAGAAATATTACAGTTTACAAAAGATTTTCAGCAATATGGAACTGATTTATGATAATGTATCTGGAGCCAGTAGAACAGAAGGATTGACTAAATGAGGCAGTTCAACAGTGCTCCTGAGAGAGATGAACAACACCAACTTCTCACCAGAGGAGAAACAGCACCCTCATGACCAGGTGCCCCGTAACAAGCACTCAAGGGCTAAAACAAGGATTTTTTTTTTTTTACCCTGATATGCCCACAGAAGGAAGGGGAACCACAGTAGACCTCAATATATTATGGATGTGCTTCTGACGGCAGGGATTTGCTGCTAGGCACTATCTGGGTTGAGTGACATGGAAGTCACTTTTGAAATTAAGTTTTTGAAATTAAGCTTTTGAAATTAAGGTATCTCTGGGGATAGCAGGATGACAGGGAGCCTGGTTGATCTTTGACCCAAGTTCCACAGTGCCCTATTTGAATAAGTAGTCAAGAAAATAGAACAACACAAAGGTAGTCAATTAAAAATATTTTAACTATTTCAAATTTTCATTGTGTTGTTTGTAAGTGGTTGGGGGTAGATAATTTACTTCTCAAAAGCTCATTTTTCTCTCTTAAGATATAATTTTTAGACAATATTCAGGAGGATTAAATTAATGCATAGAAATGTTCTTGGCTCATGAACATAGTAGGAATGCTATGGTTGGGTCTGAAGAAGTTATTAAAAATAAGAATCATTTTTTTAAAGATTACTGTATAGAGGCTTATTAAATAAATGAGCCAGAGAGCGCCGGGCGTGGTGGCACACGCTTGTAATCCCAGTACTTTGGGAGGCGGAGACCGGAGGATCTGGGTTCGCGGCCAGCCTCAGCTCTCTCGCTCTCTCTCTCTCTCTCTCTCTCTCTCTCTCTACTTAGTGAGGCCCTCCGCAACTTCGTGAGACCCGGTTTCAAAATAAAGTATAAAAAAATAGGGTCGGGGGTGTAGCACGGAGGTAGAACGCCCCTGGGTTCAATCCCCAGTACCGCAAAAAAAAAAAAAAATAGATGAGCCAGAAACATAGATAAGAATTCAAGATGTTTCCAGAGACTTAGAAACCAGCTCCTCCTAATCATATACTGAGACAATGACATTTCACCTCAAAGTCAGGTTGACACTACCATAGAGCAAAAGACAGAACAGAGACACTCTGGAAGGTGACCTGGCCCAAATTAACTGACACTAACTAACCAGTCCTTTATTTTAAATATGATATAATTAAAGAAGCATTTATGGAGAGCTTGGCAGGTTTCTGCAATGAATACTGCTTACCACTTTATGGCAATGAGACTCCCCAGCCATGTCCCTTTCTGCCTCTCTTGCTGTTGGAAATCTTCCTAAAATACATCAGTTCCCCTTTCTGCCTCAGCAGATGCTGTCCAGAAAATATAATTGAATCTTTCTATGATGAGTGAGCATCTTGCACTGCCTTGGGGGGATCATTTGGAGTTTCCAGGATCATGGTGCAGAGTTGTAGTTGTAAATATAAGGAATAAAGAAGATTGGTCTGCATCTGTTTGACCTCAGGACATACCTTGAAAGTCATTCTTTTGAAAAAATCCTTTCTTGTAGCTTATTTTTTGTGAATTTCCACTTTACTAAAATTAAGCACAGAAGAAACATAATCCCAGCTAATTGCAGATTTATCGGATTCTCATTAATAGGGTCATAATGTACCTTAGTTTGGAAGAGTAGCTTTGATATAGAAATGTGGGAAATGCTCTTCAAATGCACCCCAGGATTCTTTATCATAGGGAGAGATCTCCTGTAAACATTTTCTATTAACTGTTAAAGGGCTGGGAATAGAGATTTGCTGGGGAGTTTTGATGAGCATCTTTCTCAAAGGCATTGACAAATGCCTGTGTCTTTCATAAGAGGCCAGCATCTTTTCCTTGTTCTCCTGAAATTCTTTGATTCAGAATATGAAAATGCCAAGTTATGCTTCATTTATCTCAGCCTATTGTCTACTAAGTGTGACTTAATAATTGGAAAGCCCTTGATCTTTAATGATTACACTAATGCCTTCATGTGCCTCACACAGCCTCTCTGGGCCACATGGCAGTCTAAAAAGCATTAAATATAAGCAGCAGGGCTATTTTAATAGAAATGCTTTGCAACAGTGGTTTTGTAATGGGAACACATTTTTACTCTAAAAAACGAGACAGTTCACTAGGATTGCATTTGGCTCAAAACAAATCCAGCATGGCACTGTCTTTATAGTACGGATGATGAATTATAGGTGCTATAATTAGTAAGCAGAATCTAGAGCCTCTGTCACAGTGGTAGGTAACCACCAACATCTATTTATCTATATCTATATCTATATCTATCTTTCTATCTATCATCTATCTATCTATCTATCATCTATCTATCTATCATCTATCTATCTGCTATACAGAAAAAGTCTAGATATGTAGCTTTAGAAACCTGCTTAACTTTAAGCACTGCTCCATTACTCTCACGAATCATTCAGTTTGTTGATGGTTGTGAACTTGATTAGATTATTCACCTGATTAAATGATATTTTCTTAGCCTAGAAGTTTTAATGCAGAAGTGTCTAACTTGCCTGAACACAACTTACTCAAACACAAATAAGGTTCTGATCTCAGCCGTCAAACCACCTGCACATATTATAATAGGTGCTCATCTGTAACACACTAGAACTAGAAAGGATGCCTCTAAACTGTACTTAGAATTCTACTGAATGTGATTCTGATTTCTACTGCCACCCCACTCATGCTTACCAAGGAGAATACATTTAACTCACATTCCTGGAACAAGGGCCATTTTATTGGAATCTTGATTTTTCCCCAAGGTAGACCTGGCCTAAAATTTTCCCTAGTAGGCTCAAAGGGAGCTTACACAAGAGGCAATTATTTCCACACTTATACATCCTCCTTCACAGGTGTTAGGCACTGGGATGACATCCCAGTTAGAGAGGTGGAGGTCTGTCCCACTTTTCAATCACTTCTTTATGACTCGATGCGTTAGCATACCCAAGTGAGCGTGGAAGGTCTGTTATATCATACATTGGCCCCAAATCCTCTTCCTTCCTTCCTTCCCAGAAAGGATGTCATGTCAGGTGACTTTCTACATTCCCAGAGCAACCAAAAGTAATTAGTAGCTCTTTTGTGCTGTTGAAATTCTTGATTTTCCTACTAGTACCCATTTCACTAAATAGGCAGCATGGGGGAAAGTGAAATTCTTTATAGTTTTTAGGTTACCAGCCATGCTAAGAGTATAGCACAGTCAACAGTTGTACGACTAAACTAAATGTGTCCATTCACAATGGGTTACCCATAAGGGGAGCAGGCTTACATTTCAGAATTGAAGTTAAGGCTATCAGAGTAGGAAAGGACACTCTACTTTCAGTCAGTTCTTCCTCACTCTTCAAAAGCCTGAGGAGGCAAAGAGCTCTGGGGGATATTTCTGAGGAACCCTGAAGACTCACAGGAAGATGAAAGGGGAGTTCATTCCCTAGTGTAGAAGTTATAATACAAACTTGGCCTGCAGGAGAGCCTGGGGCACTGCAGATCAAAGTGTGGTCTTCAGCCAGCAGCATCAGATCACCTGGACACTTGGACGTGTCCCTTTGTCTAACTTTGTTCAGGCTACTAGTTCAAAAATACCATAGACTGGATGGTTTATACAGAACCGGAATTTATTTCTCACTGTCACAGAGACTGGAAAGTCCAAGATTAAAGAGCCAGTGACTGGTTTCAGATGGCTTCTTCTCATTATGTCCTCATATAGGAGGAAGAGGAGAAAGGTAACCTCTTGTGTCTCTTTTATAAGGACACTAACCTCTTTTATATAGGTTTTGCCCTTAATCACCTCCAAAAGTCCCCACCTCCACATACCATTATCTTGAAGGTTAGGATTTCAACCTATACACTGGGCATGGTGGCACAGGCCTGTAATCCCAGTATTTGGGAGGCTGAGATAGGAGGATTGCAGGCTTGAAGCCAGCCTCAGCAATTTAGTAAAACCCTCATCAACTTAGTGAGACCCTCATCAACTTAGTGAGAACCTGTTTCAAAATAAAAAAAGAAAAAGGACTAGGGTGCAACTCAGAGATAGAATGCTCCTGAGTTCAATCTCTAGTACTAAAAAAAAAATAATTTCAACCTATGGATTATGGGAAAGACTAGCATCCAGATTGTAGCATCTATAGAATTGGAAATGCTGCATGTGGAGCCTGCCAATCTGTGTTTAACAAGCCCTTCAGGTTGTTCCAAATCACTAAGGTTATATAACCCAGGCCTTTGTGTAAATGTTTTGTACCACTATGCAGGGAAGTTGCTCTTCTGGCTCTAAGAACAATCCTTCAGATCCTTAACTTCTTTAGTGCAGGTGAAAAAAAATTCAAAGAGCCATCCTCAGGTATAAACAGGTAGATTGTTTACAACCCTCACCTTGAAAAGGCTGAGGTTGGCATGAGAAATTAAGTTCAATGTTTGCAAGTAGGATTCACTAACACATTTTACAGATGTGTTCTTTTCTCAATGTAGATTAAGATACCACACACTTAAAATAAAATCCAACACATCATTTTATACTAGTGTTAACCATAACTACATACCATTTCTTCTAGGAGAGAAAGTTAGAGAAATGGTGAGCCAGGTTTAAAAAAAAAATAAGTGTTTCTCTTTGAAATGTCATTACCCAAAATTACACCCTGTAGAGTGATCCTGAAATGACTTGGTGTCATTTAATCCAGCCCAGGAGTCTCTTCAGTGACGATAAGTTGGCTTTATTCAAGGCCCATGGAGTAATATTGCTGAGAAATTATTTGATATCTTAGAACTTCCTCCAATTCTTTTTACCTGGTAAAAAGCACTCCTCCTATCTGTCACCAAAGATCCCCTAATAGTTTTCATAACATATATAAATACTGCAGAGCTTTGGGGAAAGGACCAATTACTATTAAATCTGCAAATTTCCTTCAAAATTAAATTTTAAATCCTAGGGATTAGATCTTGAGTAGAAAGTTTAGAACGTCTGCATATTGAAGAAAAATGCACACAGCCTGATCACTTAAATCGTTCATGTGTCATTAAAGAGATATTTACTGACAACCAACTTTGGGAAGCACTTTTGGTCCTAGGAAAACAGTAGTTAACAAAACAGATAAATCCTCTGAATTTATGGGAAAGGAGAAAGACAAAAACAAGTAAACCCACAACATGATATCAGAGAGTAATGAAACAATGAGGGACTATGAAGTGGAGTGAGGTGTTAGAGAGGGATGGTTGGGCTGGCCTTTAGATGAGGAAGAGATAGGGAGAATGGAGCTGAATAAAGATCTAGAGGAGGAACATTCCAGCAAATGGCAAGACGCCGGCATGCACGTGAGATTGACACATTTTGGAAAGATCATGAGGCTGGAGTAGATTGAGGAAAGGTCTAGAGAAGATGGTATTGAGAACCAAATAGGGTCTTATGAGCCATAATAGGCATGTTTATTATAATGTAAGAGAATGTCATGGAGAGTTTTTTTGTGTTTTTATTTATTTTTGTGTAAGAGAAAATGACGTGGTATGGCCTACAATTTGACTAGATTGCTGATTTCGGGAAAAATGGCCATAACATGGCAAGAGTGAGTCAATGATTCTAGTTGGGGTCACATTAGTGGAAGGAGGTGGTGGCCTCCCTATGTAGTGGCTGTCCTGGTACAGATACATTGTCAGATTCAGGATAGATGCTGAACGAAAAAATGAACACAGCTTACAGGCAGATTGGATGTGGGTATGAGGGAAATACTGGAGCTAAAACAAAAAATGACTTCTACATTTTGCCTTTCACACTTGGGGCAATGTTGGGAAATGCTGCAGGAGGAACACGTTTGAGAATTCTGGAGGTGTCCAAAGCTTGATTTGATGTTCACTTTGCTATCCCATTATTTATTCAAGTGCCAATATCGGGTAGACATATACCTAGAAGTTTGGGACTCACCAAATAAATCAGGGCCAGAAACATCTGTTCAAAAATCATCAGTGTCTAGATAACATTCAAATAGCAGAATGGATAAACACTTGAAGGGGATAGGCCAACAAAGAATACCAAAAATCTAGGCACAGTGGTGCATGCCTATAATCCTAGTACTTGAGAGACCATGACAGGAGGATAGCAGGTTTGAGGCCAGCCTCAGCAACTTAGCAAGACCCTCAGCAACCTAATGAGACCTGGTTTCAAAATAAAAATAAAACGGGGCTGTTGATATAGCTCAGATTTAGAATGCCCCTGGGTTCAACCTCTAGTACCAATAGATAGATGATAGAAAGATAGATAGATAGATAGATAGATAGATAGATAGATAGATATAGAGAGAATACTGAAAGGGCAGGCCAATGAGAGAAAGGAATTCAGGAAAGACTAATGCTGAAAATAAGTAAATATCTTGGCTTTAGGCTGAAGGACCACTTTATGGCTACACACAAAACAGAAAGTGGCCTGGGAACCAGGGCTTGACCACTGTTTAACCTATTTTTTGTTTTAACCTGGTCACAGCAAAGAATACCAACCCCCATGATACACAGAACTACATGGCACATAGGTGGGCCATGAAAGAAAATATTAGTTCCCCCAAAAAAGACAGTGCATTGCATTTTTATCCCCTTAGATAAACACCATGACTACAATAAAAGGGAGTTATCATCACTCTACACATTTTTCTAGAAGTGTCCCAACCGACAAGTCAACATAAAGTCAGCATTGATTCCATGATGCTTTAACATTTTGCAATGATCAGCTTATCTCATACTGAATGCCTCTAAGAGAATCCAATACTATACCTTCCTTTGGGGGAACTACAGGCTACAAACTTTGCAAGGCCAATCAAGAAAACGGAGAGTGATAATTATCCATCTTTGATTCATGCACACCCATTATCATTCCTTCTTGAATTCAGTTTTGCTGAACAATAATTCTTACTCTGAGAATTGAGTCTGTGGTCCAACCTCTGGGGAAAAAAATCAGTTTTCACGTATTTCTAGGCAATGGTACATCTACGTTGAAACTGATTTCTGCCAATATATAGTTATTTTTTCCCACCAGATAGAAAAAATAATGACCTCATGTAACCTATGGTATTATATGCCTGTTTCCTTTTCCTCTCAGTAATATACAAATCAGGAGGCACTAACAGTACACATCAGTCCCCTTACTTAAATGGACAGATATAAAGTGAGCCTTATTCAGCAGTGGAAGAAATTGAGCCTGGCCAATGATCTACCATGCATTAGGAACTGAGTAAAGTGGCCATTGGTACTATTATAGCACGCACTGACTGTGGAAAGAAATACTACCCTTACCCAGGTAATAGGAGTCCTGCCTGAGCACCAGTTCCTTTTTCTCTTCTCCCCTCTCCCGTCTCCCGCCTCCCCTC
>PVJS01012293.1:0-44140 GCA_004027185.1 Glis glis | reverse complement strand
AAAAAAAAAAAAAAAAAAAAAAGAAAACCAGCTTAGACTACATTGATTTCTTACTCACAGATATTAGACAATTTATATACCTACTTTTCTCTGTTATATATGTTTACAGTTTTAATTGACTATACTGATACTCTTAATGCATACATGACTTTTAACCTTCATTAGACTTCTGGCAATCTATAAAGATCAATTGATGGAAATATAACCTTAATGAATGAACCAAATGATAATATAAAAGAGTATTTTTTTAAAAAAAAACTTTGTTAAGAAGAAATTATAATAAATCCTAAAGTGTTCACAGTAAATACTTTTTTATGGTACTGGGGATTGAACCCAGGGGCATTTTACTTCTGAGCTACACCCCAAGCCCTAAATTATTTTTTATTTTGAAACAAGGTTCTTGCTAAGTTGCTGAGGCTGGCTTTGAACCTGTGATCCTCCTGTCTCATCCTCCCAAGTACTGATATTACAGATGTGAGTCACCACACACAGCTTCACAGTAAGTACTTCTGAAGAGTCAGGGAGTGGGATGAGGGGGAAGAGGGGACTTAGACCCTAAAATTCTGTACACATTTTCTTTTTTAAAACAGGACTGAGAGCACACTTGTAATCCCAGTACTTGGAAGGCGGAGACCAGAGGATCCGGGTTCGCAGCCAGCCTCAGCTACTTAGTGAGGCCCTCCGCCACTTCGTGAGACCCAGTTTCAATAAAGGATAAAAAATAGGGCTGGGGGTGTAGCTTGGAGGTAGAATGCCTCTGGGTTTAATCCCTGGTACCGCAAAAAACAACAAAAACAAAAACAAAAACAGGACTGACCTATATAATTCAGGCAAACTTTGAAAAGGAATTTAATCATCCTTATTCCATAACCTGACAGTGCAAACACATGGAATAAAAGAACTATGTGGCAAAATTCTCAATGAAATCAATATGGCAGGTAATAAATGTGGAGATTATTTGACCTTAAGTGATCTCGAATAATAGATGCCTAAGAGTTTGAAATTTTTCATCACAAATGTTTGCCCAGTTCTTTCTTGTTCTCCTGATTATAATTCGTGTGCACATGGCTCCTCTCTTCCTATGCTTATGAGCTTTATTCAAATGCCATTCTCTTGCTCACAAACCATCCCATTAGAGAAAAGCTCAAAGGAAAAAAAAATGGCAGTCCATGCGTGGCTCGTAGGTAACCCAACAGATGTAATTTGTTTAGCAAAATATTTTTAGCATTTTCAAATTAGTTGCCGGTGTTCAAGGAATTGGAGAATTCCCACAAAATTCCAGATTCCCGGTTGGTTTTTTTTTTTTTTTTTTTTGCCGTGCTGGGAATTGAACTCAGGGGCATTCAACCTCCGAGCTACACCCCCAGCCCTATATTTCTTTATTCTTTATTCTTTATTTTGAAACAGGGTCTCACTGAATTGCAGAGGGCCTAAGTAGCTGAGGCTGGCTGCAAACCCGGATCCTCTGGTCTCAGCCTCCCAAGTACTGGGATTACGAGTGTGCGCCACCACGCCCGGCTCCCAGTTGTTCTTGAAAGATGACACAATCTGGCAGCACAGGGTCCACATTCCTGCATGGTTATTGGAATCACATCTCCCCTTTGCCTGGATGCAACCTCTTCAGCTCACCGAAGTCCTGGCCACAACTATTACCTCCCCAACAGGACTTTCAGTACCAGGCACCATTCAAGCAAGCCTCTTACATGTTTTTTTTTTTTTACCTTATAGTAAACAAGAAAGTAAAGAACGTCTTACTTACACAACGTAGGGGGACAACGAAAGGAATATCAAGCAAGCCAGGTGTTTGGGGGAAGGTGTACTGCTTTGGAAGATCACCTCACTGTGTTTAATATGCAAACAAAGGAAATCTATACTGAAAGAACCAACTTAAAAACCTTGAGTGGAATAGAAAAGAACATGAAAATCATGTAATGAACTTGCTTTAAATTGGGAACAAAAGAAGCGATACTTTTGAAAATGTAATTGCATACTAAAGAATATTTTCCTATTTCTAATCTATTTCACTCATTTATATTTCCTAGTTGGCCCTGCGGGTATTTTTAGTTTGTCTCTCTATTTAGAAGCACACCCAGAGACAGTCTCCACCTTACACTACCCCACCCAGTCTTTTACCCCTGCCCTATTTCTAAGCCTTCGGGTAGTAGATAGCAAAGGCTGATCAGACCAGCAGTGATTCTTCTCCACACCCCTCCTCTCCCCTGCTCTTAGCAGTAGTCTGCAAGGATAAGGATGTGGACTATAAAAATCCCTATTAACTCACCAACTCCAAGCTCCTTCCTCTTAGGGACCTTTCCTTAATAATATGGTTCTATTCATGATACAAGGTCACAGGCCTGCAGTTCAGCTGCAAACACTCAGGGCAGATCTCCAAATCCAGCTCTATTCCTGTGGGAGGGAGCAGAGGGCCTGCTCAAGGCCTCCGCCAAGAGGCATCTACTATCTGTGTAAACGCCAGGAACAGATCAGTAGCTGCAGGGTTTTGCCAAAAGTTCTCAAGTTTCTGATTTTGGGGGAAAGTAAAGAGAGTGGCTGATGAACTACATGTGAATCAAATTTCTGTCCCCAGGAGTGGTGACAGTGTGGGGCATAGATCAAGTCTTCGATAAATGTTTGCTGAATATAGAATGTGGTTCTAGTCTCCTTGGAGCGTCAGACTCCTCCTCCTCATTACCCACGTCCAATTTCTAGTAATACCATGTTGACTTAAGAGTTCACAAAGTTCTTCCAGGTGGCCTCTTTTTGATCCAATCAGGGAAGGTGTGAAGTGGGTAGGGTTGTGCTTATAGTATTACCTCCAATTCACAGGAGGAAAAGTGGAACTTGAGAACTTAGAGCAAGTCTTATTCAAGGTCAAAAAATGCATGCTAGGTCCCATGTTGACTGCACTTTTATCCAAGCCATGTAAACTAGTTTTTCTAGTTTACATGAAGAGACACACAGAGAAAAACACATTATCTAAAACATGTTTTGGCCAGGCATGGTGGCACACACTTGTAATCCCAGTACTTTGGGAGGCGGAGACCGGAAGATCTGGGTTCGCGGCCAGCCTCAGCTCTCTCGCTCTCTCTCTCCCTGTCTCTCTCTCTCTCTCTCTCTCCCTCCCTGTCTCTCTCTCTCTCTCTCCTTAGTGAGGCCTTCCGCAACTTCGTGAGACCCGGTTTCAAAATAAAGTATAAAACATGTTGTGTAACAAATGCAATATTAAATAATTGGAAGATACGATTCAGTAAAATGAAATTAAGTTTTTTAAAAATATTTTTATATAGAAACATTTTACAAAGATTTTACAACATAGCAAATCATTAAGTCATACTGTAGAAAGATGAAGAAAAAGATTAAACCTCAAGAATAAAGAAAGTGCTCATAGCAACGTATTGCAGTCTCCATGAAAGTGCATAAAAGGTTAAGGCAAAGTACCGTGTTGGTACTGGCATGTGGCAAACTGACTTGTAAAACAGTTTTTAAAAAAATATACAAACATTTTTTTCCTGTATTATTTTCAAAGACATTTGAAAGGGAACCTTTTATTAACATTCTTGCTCTAGAACAATCTAGCTAGAACTCCTGGACATAAAAGAGTAAAAGTAAAAATGTTCTACCCAAGTGTGTTAAGAATAAATCCAATGATTTCTACAACAAAACCTTTCCAAGTGAGGGCTATCTTTCTTTCAACATGTAACTTTCCAGGCTGAAGGCTTATTCTCTCATATTCTAAGACAGATATCATCAATGATAGTGGCATGTGCTAACTTAGTATTTCACCCTTGCGTGTAGCTCTTCGCAGCTAGTCTCTATGGCCAAACTACTTGACATATTCGAAGTCTTGATTACTGCATTATGAATCTACTTAACAGCTTTGCTTCTACCTGCAGCTTAGATGATAGCCATTTTATGAAGAGGTACATATGCTTAATACAATATTTTGCCCTACCTGATATTAAAAATACAAAGGTGCTCTTGAAGGTTAACCATAAGCCTTATCAGAGAATTCTGGTTAAGTGTTTCATTCTTCCACATACATTAAATCCCTTAAGATCAAAAGGATCAATAAGGATAATACTGGTTATGAAACTACAATCTTCATACTTGGAGAACTTACTGGTTTTATACCATAACTACGAATTAGGATTTTTAGCAAAGTAAAATAGACTTGAACACATGTGAATTTTAGGAAAAACTCATTTATCTGAATTCTATGACAGAAAATAAATACCGCCAAAGGAAAACTAAATTCACATGATTAACCACTTTCCTAAGTAAAGTTTTATCTACTCATATGAATAGGGGAATTCAGTTTTATCGCTACAGTCTCCCCATGCTTAACTGACTTTTCCTTTTTCTACTCTTTTCCATGCCTAAATGTAAGGTAAATAACCAGCTTATTTCTGCTCACTTAGGTTTCCTAAGTAGCCCTCTGTCCTCTAGGCACAGCTATGGTAAAACTAGAGCGGAACACCCAGGCATTTATTGGAATTCTGAAGTACAAAATAAGCACATGTGCTCTATACAATCTAGTAACAGGGACAGCAACAATTAATCTGTTTTACACAACAGATGTATTCGTCTGATTCTCATCTGAGACTTCTTTTTCATCAGGACCACAAACAAAGAGCTGGTTGCCCAGAGTTTTCTGGGCAAATCGGAAATACATAAGGTGGCCCATTGCCACAAAGGAGACTGAAATCAACACAAGCAAGCCAAAAGCTTCAGGATTCGGAGCCAGGATGACCATGATGAAATGCAGAAGGTCGAGGAGATAGTTCATGGAGTTCTGTACGCCGTTAATTATGCCTCTTTCAGATTCAATTACATTTTCTTGCAGCAACTGAGTCACAGTTAAATCAAAGGACCAAAGACCTAAACAATAAAAGGTATTGTTTAAAGACTCAATTTCAATTTATAGTCATTCATTTCAGATTTATAGAAAAAAATCTATTGACATATAAAAAATACACATTTCGGCCCTACTGCCTTTAGGTTACGTATATACACATGAGAATTAATCATAGCCTTGCCTTAAAGAATTTCTTTTCATTAATATTGGATTATGCATGACCTCAAGAAATAACTTTAACAACTGCCAGACAAAAATAAATATAATCTACAAGTTTTTTAGTTCTGGTTTTCTGTAATTATTTATACTACAAAAGCAAAACTCTGAAATCAGGGACATAAATCCTAGTACTTAAGTACTAGGATTTTTTTTGTGTGTGTGTGGCACTGGGGATTGAACCCAGGTATATTCTACCTCCGAGCTACACCCCCAACCCTATTTTATTTTTATTTTGAAACAGGGTCTTGTTAGATTGATGAGATTCTCACTACTTGCTGAGACTGTCAAACACGTGATCCTCCTGTTTCAGCCTCCCAAGTACTAGGATTACAGGCATGCGCCACCATGCCTGGCATGTACTAGGATTTTTAAAGTTTAAAAATACAAGCCAGTCATGGTGGTGCATACCTATAATCCTAGTACTTGGGAGGCTAAGACAGGAGGATCACAGGTTCGAGGCCAGCCTCAGCAAGTTAGTAAGATCCTTGGCAACCTAGCAAGATCCTGTTTCAACATAAGAAATAAAAAGGAACAGGGCGACATAGAGCACACTTGTAATCCCAGTACTTAGGAGGCTGAGACAGGAGGATTGCAGGTTCATGGCCAGCCGTGGTAACTTAGTGAGGCCCTCTGCAACTTAGATCTTTTTTCGAAATAAAAGAATAAAATGGGCTGAGGGTGTAGCATGGAGGTAAAATTCCCCTGAGTCCCATCTCCAGTACCACATAAATAAATAAATAAATAAATAAATAAATAAATAAATGGGGCTGGGAATTTAGCCTAGAGGTAGAACACATCTGGATTCAATCCCTAGTACCTAAATAAATAAATAATGACCTAATACATACTTATGGTTAAAGAGTAATGAAACTTTAAACCATAGTTACATTTACTGCTTGGATTCTATAGCCCTTTCAATAAAGCTGTCTTGCTTGAATATTAATGTCTTTGATAAATTAATGAGCGGCTTTGTATTACAAGATAAATATGGTTTCATTTCAAGAACAAATTCAAAGATACTTCTTAGTAATCTATTAATGATTACTTAAGTTTTGCTTTGTAAGAAGTCTTTTCATTATCTTTCCTTCCAGAGCTATAAATCTATTTGTGTGGCAAATTATATAATAAACATACATCAGCCATAGAGGACCTTTGGAGGATTTTTGTTATAAATACCATGTCTTTAAAAAAGAAAATAAAAAACCACTATCTTTTGTATGTTATCCCATAGAAATATTCTCTAAATTATAGTTCTTTTGGTAGAGTTATAGCAATATAAAAATTCTAAATTACTGCATGAAGGTATAATTATTATAGCTAATATCATTTAAAATTAAATTACATTTAAATAGTAATATTTAAGGGTTGGGACTATATCTCAGAAGTATAAATACTTGCCTATCATGCAGAAGGCCCTGGATTTGATCCCCAGCACATCAACAACAAAAAGTATTACTTAAGATACTCATTTAGAGGGCTATAGTGTGTGTGTGTGTGTGTGTGTGTGTGTGTGTGTGTGTGTGTGTAGCTCAGTGGCAGAGCCCTTGCCTAACATACACAAGGTCCGGGTTCAATCCCTAGCACCACAGAAAAAAAAAATTCAAGCCTTACAGATGTTTTAAGTATGTATACATACACTTATACATATACAAATATAGTTTTTTTAACTATAAAATTAAAAGTTCACATTTAAAGACTGGATTCTACATATATAGTTGATTTTGCTTAAATTAATATCTAGGAAATAGTTCATATCATTTGTTGATGAATTCTCTGTACCAACTTCCCAAAAAGATACTTAATTCATGAATATACAAAAAGAGATCTCTTACCGATTCTAGCAGCAATGACGCCTGCGAAGAGCAGGCTGACGGAGATTATGGGCACGGATTTAGGGCTCATCTCTGGGATAGGATTAGCGATATCAGACCCGTTTGACATGTGTGTTTCAGTTGTAAAGATGGCGGTTTCAGGTATTTTGGTAGTTGTGGACAGTGGCTCTCCTTGCATGAACCTAGAACGGATATCTTCAAAAGGAGAAACGGACAAATCCAAGGGGCTTCCAGGCATGAACACGGAGATCACACACAGGATCAAACACGAAAGCTGTGCCCATCCTGAGAGCAAACCAGTGCGGACCAGGCCGCACTTTCGACGTAGCCAAGTAAACGCCACAGTTCCCATTATTCCAGTTATAGCTGATGCTCCCATCAAAATACTGAGGATGGAACCACTCAGTCCCTGAGTGTAGGCGTACCCTGTGGTGATGCAGTCGAAGCCCAGGACAGTCATATAAAGGAAAGCAAGCCCCATGCCAGCCAGGAACACCGGCTGGTTGTAGTAGGAGACCCATCCATCGCGGAAGGTGCGGAAGGGCTCAGCCATCTGGGAGGCACAGGTGGGCTCTTGCTCATGTTCAAGCTCATGGACATTAGGGTCTTTCTCGCCCATTAGATGAGTTCCCTCCAGGGGTTTTGGCTCAGTATCTGTTAATAAAAGGTATCATTATTTTAGGGAGAGACCATGGGGAGAAAAAGCCAATTATCTTCGTATTTTTTCTTCTCATTAGTTACTAAATTCTTTTTTTTCTTTTACTACTAATCTAAGAATTCCAGCCATGCATGTAACAATTTCCAAGTACCATTTTTGTTAAATAAACAAAATAATATTGATCTTTTTCTTTCTCTTAGAAATTATATTCTCACCAAAGTAAGTAGCAGAAAAGCATATCAGATAAAATACAAAAATTATCTGGGAAAACTGCAGCATCTTGTTTTCTACCCCTGTTTGGATTCCATTTACCCAGAAGCCCAACTTCCCCTCTTGGAAAATGCCCTTCTCCATGTCCTCACTCCCTTCCACTGTCCTACAAACAGCCACATAACACCCCTTCAGTGATTCCAGGGGATTCTGTTGTTTTCCTTTTCCCCACTGTCTTCCCATATCTATGACTCAATTTTGCCTAGCCAGCCCTCAACTAATTACCTCTCTGTGCCTATTGCTCACAAAAGGGCCAGGGATCCTTCAGTTTCAACCCAAACTTGATCACCGGACCCTTAAAAGTTTGATTTTTGCCTCACCTACCGAAGTAATATATTTAACCTCATGGAGACCTTCGCTGGGAATAAAATCTGACATAAATTCAAAATGGTTTTGATCTCTACCAGTGTTTAAAGTCTGAACATCAGAATAGAGGACTGGCCGTTGTGTTTAGTTTACCTTTGTGTACAACATTCAGCTGTTTCAGTTCAGCTTCCTCTCCTTTAAGAGCAGCTTTCACAGCTAGAGCAGGGGTTTTCTGGTAAACCTTCCAGAGCAGAAAGTACTCCACACACATGGACACCAAGTTCCAGCCCGAAATGAAGCCACAGCCAATGACTGGGGAGCCAAATGTCATAATCTGGCCGACAGCCATGGGGGCCAAGATGTTGGTTAACTGGTCAATCCTTCGGATGGTAGCATTCATATCTACAGGGGTAGGAGGAAGAGGCAGGTAAGAGTCCAAACCTGTCAAAGACAGACTACCCGTGCACGTAATACAAAGTGGTGCACCCAGAGTTCAGATTTCTAAAATGCAGATTTCTAAAAGCACTCTAAGCAAACCATTTGCCAAAAAAACAGATGTTGTTTGGCTCGAGTCACTAAATTTGCTTCATATTAGTCTAACGTTAACTTTTAAAATGAATACAATAATGATTTTTATATTCATTTTTTTTCCAACAAATATTTATTAAATGCCTATAAGATAGGCACCATTCCCAACTTGGTAGAGAAATACAAGTAGTATCTTTCCCTGTCTTTAAGTTTATACTCTCATAGGAAAAGACAATAAATCAACAAGCATATATATATATATATATATACATATACATATACATATGTGTATATATACACACACACAAACACACACATACATACATATATACATATATCATACTTGGTACATGTCAGATAGTCATTAAATACTATGGAGATAAATAAGGTAGAAAAGGGCATAGAGGGAAAAGTTCTAAATTAGGAGAGATCAGGGAAGGACTCACTGATAAAAAGGAGGGAGGGGATCACAGAAAAGACCTGAAGTGGAAGGCAGCAAAGGAGCGAGCCATGTGGATGTCACTGAAAAGAAAATTCCAGACCAAGGGATATGCAAGTATCGTAGGAGCAGACCCAGCGTGGGAGAGGCCCAGCAAAGAGATCAGCAGAGCTGGAGCAGGAGAGATGAGGTCAGAGAGTGAGGGGAGATGGGCCCAATCCTGTAAGATCAAGAAACCTTTGGAAGGTTTTGAACACAGACAGGGCAAATTTTTAAAAGTTCATTTTGGCTCCTGTGTTGAGCCAAGAATGTAGAGGGGGTGTGTGGAAGGTGATAGACAAGAGCAGAGGCAAGGAGACACATAGAAGAAGATGGTGGGGTAGACCAGGGTGGTTAACAGTGAACAATGTGGAGAAACGAATAACTGTGTATACCTTAAAGGTAGAATAAGGAAGACTTGCTAAATGATTAGATGTGAGGTGTGAGAGAAAGAGAGGAATCCAGAATGACTCTAAAAGTTTTTTGGCTTTGTTTCTGCTTTTCCTGAGATGCCATTTACTGAAATATGGAAGATGCCAGAGGAATCAGGTTTGACATAAGGACAGGTGTTTTTGGAGAAGTCGATTTTCCTAGCCCCCCTAACATTCAAGAGGCCATGTCCAGCTGGGCCTGGTAGCTAACACCTGTAATCCCAGTACTTGAGAGGCTGAGACTGGAAGATCGCAGGTTCGTGGCCAGCCTCAACAACTTAGCAAGTTGCCCTCCAATTTAGTGAGACTCTGTTTCAAAATAAAATAGGGATAGGGGTATAGTTCAGAGGTAGAATGCCCCTGGGTTCAACCCCTAGTACCATGCGCGCGTGCGCACACACACACACACATACACACACACACACACACACACACACACACACACACACACACAAACACACACACACAAACACATCCATGTTAAAAGGCAGACAGTTAAATATATGAGGCTAGAGTTTAGGAAAGAAATATGAGCCAGATTTGGAAGTCATAAGCTTGTTGATTTTCAAAGCAGTAAGGCTAGATAGGATGACAAGGGAGTACATGTAGATTGAGAAAAGATGATGTCTGGGGACTGAGCACTGGAGACACCAATGTTTAGGTGCCAGGAAGGTGAGAGGGAACTAGCAAAAAGAGGAGACAACCCAGGAGAATTTAGTGTTCTAGAAGCCAAGAGGTGACAGTGTTCCAAGAAGGGGGAGGGGAATTCAACTGTGTCAAATGCTGCTAGTAGATCAAGAAAGATGAGCACTAAGAAGAAACACTGGATTAGTCACATGAAAACTACTGAGGAATTCAAATAGAGTAGAGCTGGAAGGGAAAAGTCTTAATTAAAGTTGTTTTCGAGACTGAGGCCAACTCCAGGAGACACCATTTAGATTATATTTTCAGCGTGTCACACCCCCTGGAACATAATATGAATGGGGTCTCCTGGCCTTTGCTGAAAGGGGGAAGAAAGAAATGGGGAGGCAAAGGAAGAAGTGTAGTCAAGACAGGGATTTTGAAGAAGAGCAAATTTTGAGCATGTTTACACGCTGACTGGAATGACAGTAGATGAGAAGGGATAGAATCTGAATCTACTGTGTAAATGAGAGTTGCTCTTAGGAGCCCAAAGGACCCATCAGCAGGAACATGAGTGGAGGTTACAGAGAGGGACAAGTGGTGGTGGAAGCACATGGAAGGCGTCTTCTCCTCTCTCCCACTGTATCAGTAAAATACAAAGAGAGATCATTAGAGAAAGGGGAGGAAGAGGAAGAAGGTCCAGAATGTGCATGGATAGAGGAGAAAATGCAAAACAGCCCTTGAGCAAAGTGAGAGAAGAAAGGGAGCAGAGAAAATAGTTTGATTATCTGGCATCATGCCGGGGCCAACTTTTACCCTGTGTTTATGAACTTCAAGTGAGACACTGAGAAAGGTCATGTGTTTTTCCTCTAGTCATGTTCTACTCTGGAGAGGTGGATTTAATCAGGATTGTACGGAATGAAAGCCACAAAGTAGAGGGAGCCAAGTGAGCGGAGGGTACACCTTAGGAGGTACTCATATGATCACGAATGACCCTGGGAATCAAACTGGGTAAGAAAGGGGGACAAGAGAGGGGACATGAGCAGTAAGAAGGCAGTGGAATTAGGAACTGGTAAGTACAACCAGGTTGGAGGATCGTTGGCTGGGATAGTGAAAGAGGGAGCTGGAGAGATGGGAGCTGGTAGTTTAAGATCTGGATGCCTAAGATGCAGACTGTGGAAGGGGAGGATTTAGTGATGACGACAAGATCTAGAGTTTGACCATATTGTGTCAGAGTCTCAGAAGACAAGATGAATAAAGGAGAGCAAGTTAAGAAAACTACCTACTTGCTCATTCCCTATCTCATGGAGCAGAGTGAAAATTAACGAGATAAGTCTTTAACAATCATTTGGGTCACCAAGGGGAAAAGCAATACGTGACTAATAAGTAGATTAACAGAAAATTGCCTTTATTCCTTCTCTAATTCTTTCTGGTCTTCAATTGCTTTCTGATTAGTCCTATGAGTGCATAATGCTTACATGATAACAGGAGAACTTTGACATATTTCACCTTTCACTTGAAAGGCAAAGGCTCTTAAACATGTCTGTCTTAGCAGAGGCTCCACTAACTTCCATCTGCCCCACTAATAAGTTTCTAACCCATACGCCAATCGAGAAGTATGGAACTGACCCAAATAACTCAATAATTTGAATCCAAAAACCTAGGAACTAAAGAAAAGATGCAGTGGGATCTTACAGCTCCATTACAACAACAAATTATTTCAGTTAAAATGAATCATCACTCTTTTCACTACCTCAGTTTTCCACTATTCATGGAGATTCCCAAAGTCACCAATTTCTAGCCTTTATATGATATTAAGGAAATTAATAATATGCAGGTGTCAGTACAATGTAATATAAGAAAATAGCTTTCATTTTCCTGAAATTATAAATTAAATAATTTTTTAAGAAGAGCTAATCATTTTACTGGGAACAGCCTAGGAAAAGAATTCATCTTCTTTTTGTTTGTTTGTTTTTGGTACTGGGGAGTGAGCCCCAGAGGTATTCTATCTCTGAGCTACACCCCCAACCCTATTTTATTTCAATTTTGAAACAGGGTCTCGTTAGGTTGATGAGAGTCTCACTACTTGCTGAGGCTGTCCTCAAACCTGCGATCCACCCGTCTCGGCCTCCCAAGTACTGGGATTAAAGGCATGCACCACCACGCCAGGCTAGAATTTGTCTTCTGAATGTGCAAACATATGCTCTTCACAAATTTATATTTTGTCTTTTTTTATATGTTTTATATATTTTTCTTATATAAACATACGAGTGTGTTCATTTGGTTCTGATTTAACTATTTGGGGGTATAGCTGTGGCACAGAACATGACATTAAATAACTACTTTTATCATGAAGGGTAGGTATATTACATCTCATAGAAGAATAATTTTCAACAACAACAAAAAAGGATTTGCTGAGCAAATACTAGCTAGCAGGTTTGTCCACCTCAACTATGGAAGTCAATTTTTAGTCACTGAATTGAAATGTGAAATTTATCTGTCATGCTTGATCTGAGCTAAACAGCCCATTTTTCTTTAGGATGGCTGGCAAGAAAAACCTCAGAAGATATTAATAAAGAGTGATCACAAGCCAGGCATGGTGGCGCACGCTTGTAATCCCAGTACTTGGGAGGCTGAGATCGGAGGATCCGTGGGTTCTTGGCCAGCCTCAGCTACTTAGTGAGGCGCTCCACAACTTTGAGACCCTGTTTCAAAAAAATAAAGAATAAAAAATAGGGCTGGGGTAGAGCGTGGAGGTAGAATGCCCCTGGGTTCAATCCCCAGTACTGAAAAAAAAAAGAGTGATCACAAAGGAAACAAGGAAGAAAATAAGGAAATGGATGGAAAAAAGTCTGGGGAAACAAAGTGAATTTCAAACAGTAATCTGTTAGACTTCTTTGGCATAGAAAATGCTTCAATAAAATACTAAATTACCTGAAAAGTACCTAACTTAGTTTACAGATTAGTCAACAAACAGTATGTGTGTGGCAAGCAATGCCTTTTGTGGAGATTCTAACTACAGGGTTTCTCCTGTTTTTTACCCTCAATGATACAACTTCCGATTTTAAAGCCATCTCTGAAATCAAGAAATGCTGGGATGAGGAATGGGAGAAATTAGCGTTCAGCTCACAATCTTTACTCCTTATCTTCTCACCCCTTCCCCCTGCACACACACACCCTACATAGCATACATAGCGGAAGCCTTCCCAGCCCAGTCCCCTGTCTGGTTTTCTAACAGTCTTTGCCAGCAACTTGAAAAATCAGTCTGTAGAAATATAAATTACTCCTGACTGGAGTCGGTGTGTCTGAGGAGACACAGCCTCACAGGAAGGCAAAGCAGCAGCTGGAGGCCCCTTACGACTCGACTTCCCCCTTCTCCTGCTTTTTCCTTTACCCACCTTTTTCTCTGTTCTCCTTTAACTCTGACTTATAGCTGAAAAGACATCCAAACTCCATGGTTAAATATTTGCTGACCCTCAGAACTAAAGAAATTTCTGTATCCTGTTTTGAAACCCCATTTCTTTCTTTCTTTTTTTAATTAACAATTTTAACATGCTTTTATTGGTGCATTATAGTATCACATCATAATGTAAATCATGTTGACAGTGACATACATGCACACAGCACTTGGTGCCCCCCCCCCGCCTCCCCATTTCCCCCCTTCCCAATACAGAGTACTGAGGCTGATGTTGGTATATTCACATATGTACACGTAATCGATGGTAGTATTTCCATTAACAAACCTCAGTCTTCTGCCTCCCCTTCTCTCAGGCCACCTCCCTGGCTCCACTGAGGTTTCTCTTCCATTATCTGGAGTCCCTCTGGCATCCCAGTTACTCCCTAGCTTATGCATATTAGAGAAAACATATGACCCTTCACTTTCTGTGACTGGCTAATCTCACTTAACATAATGTTCTCCAGGTCCTTCCATTTTCTTGCAAATGATGTAATTTTGTTCTTCTTTATTGCTGAGTAGATTGAAACCCCATTTCTAATTAACACAAATGCTGAGGTTAAAATGTGGGGGAAGAAAACATACAGGTTTTCCGTCACTAGTCTACCAACCTGCACTGCTTGCTGGCTGGCAAAGAGCCCCACTTACTAAAAGGTAACTTAGAGTGGACAAGGGTTCAACAGACAGCTCACTTCCTTTCCAGCCTGGAGAAACTCCAGAAGGCTAGAAAATAGACTCCTTGGCCTCGATTCTTCCACCCTGCAATAATTCATAATATAAAGAGGGGCAGAGGAAAAATGACCAGTCACATTTTTGTTGTTGTTGTTGTTCTTGGACATCACATCACATTCAGAAAGATCTCACAAAGTTATGTGATATCTTTGTATTTGTTATTTATGTATATGTACTAGGACCAGTTAAAGGCTCAAGAGTAACTTTCTCTTTAAAAAAGCCATTTTACAGAATAGTCATTTTTAAAATAGACTTTAGAGAATCAAAACAAGTTAAATTCATATATGGGAAAGAAAATAATTTATTCGCCAATCTCTCCCCAATATATTCTAACAAATATATATGTGATAAATCTTCAAAATGTATCTTTTTGGACTCTTTAAATTTTAAAACATGGACATACTTCACATGCTTAAAAGAATATGTTAAGAAAGTAAACAAATAAGGATGGAGCCTTATCTTCTAGGTCAGCGTGACAAAAAGAGATGTGAAATTATTCCTTACTATAAATAATCACAGAAGCCTGGAGTGGTGGCGCACACCTGTGATCCCAGTACTTGAGAGGTGAGACAGGAGGATCTCGAAGCCCTCAGCAACTTGGCAAGACCGTTTCAAAATTAAAAAATCAGCTGGGCGTGGTGGTGCACGCTTGTAATCCCAGTACTTGGGAGGCTGAAACCGGAGGATCCTGGTTCGCGGCCAGCCTCAGCTACCTAGTGAGACCCTCCACAACTTAGTGAGACCCGGTTTCAAAATAAAGAATAAAAATTAGGGCTGAGGGTGTAGCTCAGAGATAGAATGCCCCTGGGTTCAATCCCCAGTACCACACAAAAAAAAGACAAAATAAAAAAATCAAATAGGGCTGGGGGTGCAGCTCAGAGGTAGAATGCCTCTGGGTTTAATCCCCACTACCATAAATAAGTAAATAAATAAATAATCAATCAATCAATCACAGAAAGAAAAGTCAATGAGAATTTCCTCACTGAAGCTACACGCATCCTAGGCACACACGATGCTCTAAAATCATTGCAGTTTTCTATCTGGATTACGATCCTGCTACCACAAAGAGATGATTCAAGCAAATTCTTCTTCTAGACCTCCCATAGACTTTGCTCTCTTTCGTTCACCACCTCCTTCTTATCTTTCTTCACAGTCAAACAAAGCTGCTTGCTAATCCCAGCACATAATCTAGCCTTCTGGGTCCTGGGATCAGCCATTTAAGTCATCAAGAATGGTTTTCTTGTCTGTCCGGATGGTTAGGCAATGTGTTTGTGATACTCACTATCTTAATGACCAGCAGCTGATCTAACCTGTAGGCAGGTATAGCCTTCCTCCTCTACCCTGTGTAATTATCTTTCCAATTTGTGTCTCTGTGTGTTATAAGGGAGGAAGGCAGAGAATACCAAGTGAGGAAGGGTATTCTGAGCCCAAGTAATATTGATTTTGTGGGACATGTTGCTTTGTAAGCACTCCTCAGTCTTTTCTTTAGCCACTTGTATATGTTTCCAATGAACTAGGATTGTAAACTTCTGAAAAACTGCATTCTGTCCTTTTTTTTTTTAATTGGTACTGGGGATTGGACCCGGGCTGTTTTACCTCTGAGCTACACCCCCACACCCCCAGCTGAATTTCATATTTTATTTTGAAACAGGGTCTTGCTAGGTTGCTGAGAGTCTCACTAAATTGCTGAGGTTGGTCTCAAACCTGTGATACTCCTGTCTCAGCCTCCTAAGTACTAGAATTACAGGCATGTGCCACCATGCCCAGCTTTTTTTTTCTTAGTATTTTAACAGCAATTATATTACATCCTACATAATGTAATAAAAGTTATAGACAGTAACTTTAAAGTAGATGGAACTAACTTCTAGAGTCTCTCCTACAATTAACTTGTTTCCATATCATATAGAGAAAAATAACATTCATAGTATGATCCTTAAGTATCAATAGTAACATCCATAGATATGACCGCTAAATACCATCTCAAAACAGATTTAGAAACAGCCTTAAAACAGATTTTCATTGTTTTAAGTATTAAATATCCAGAAACAGTTAACAGAATTTTAAAATAAAAAGAAAAGAAATAAAAAGGGATGTTCAAAAAAGATGTTCTTGTTTGCCAGGTATGCATAGAATAAAATAATAAACCATCATATAAATTAACATCACAATAGTCAGATAAATCTTAGCAATAAGACTGGTAAAAAAAAAAACTATGCCTTCAATTTACTATTCTTAAAACACACAGAGAACAACAACAAAAAGGCTTCTAGCCTCATTTATTACCAATGATTTAAAGTGAATCCTAACATATCCCTTTAATTGAAAAAGAAAAACAAATTACCTGCTAATTTGCTTCTGTCTTCTCCTGCAACAACAACAATCCAATCCCTTTGGATTGTGATCGCAGTAGCAGTACTGGCCAAATTTGCAATATTTGCAATAGTTATGATCAAAATATAGCAGGAAGTCTAAGGAATTATAAGAAAATAATGAGTTAGAAATGTCAGTTTACCACACTGTTTATCTACCTCACTGTACAATGTAATTTAAAATGGTCTTTGGTGACAAAATAATAAATTCTTTATTTTAGTTTTATTTATAAGAACTCATTTTGCTTTGTATACATGAAGCAATTAAATGTCAGTGGTTAAGTTAAAGAGCATAATAGTGTTCTAATCTGTATTATCTGTAGTATGTATAATGCAAAATTATAATAGTCACATGAAGATTTATGCAACATAGTTATTAGAAAATGGTACCATAGTGATCGTTAACATTTCTCCTATAAATATCTCCACTGAAAAGACATTGAAGGGAATCAAAAAGACTTTTATTTAATTAAGTCAAAGGGCTGAAGCTTTCTAGTTACATGACAATGGGTTAACCAACCAACCTTATTTTGTCTTAGTTTTGTCACTGAAAAAATGAAGGGAATAGACTTGAAGGTTTATAATATTCTGCCTGGCTTTGAAACTCTGTAATATCAGTCCAAATAAATACAAGAAGTCTTAATAGTGACACCAAATTCATTGTTTCCCACCACATCTCATCCCTCTCCTCTTTTCCATCAAGCTATCATAAAATCACTCTGTGAGAATTTATATAAATGATATCCTCCCCCCAAAATAACAATTATTATTGAAGGAACACAATTATGGCTAATTAATACACATATATGGAAATGATTTCTCATATACTATGAACAACTTACAGAATAATGCTGAAAACTAACAAGTGAATTATATAATAAACTCTTAGAAATGCCATTAAAAGCCGGGCGTGGTGGCGCACGCTTGTAATCCCAGTAATTTGGGAGGCGGAGACCAGAGGACCTGGGTTCACGGCCAGCCTCAGCTCTCTCTCTCTCTCCCCCTGTCTCTCTCTCTCTACTTAGTGAGGCCCTCTGCAACTTTGTGAGACCCGATTTCAAAATAAAGTATAAAAAATAGGGCCGGGGGTGTAGCGCGGAGGTAGAATGCCCCTGGGTTCAATCCCCGGTACCGCAAAAAAAAAAAAAGAAATGCCATTAAAAAGCAATAGGATGCCGGGCGTGGTGGCGCACGCTTGTAATCCCAGTACTTTGGGAGGCAGAGACCGGAGGATCCAGGTTCGCGGCCAACCTCAGCTCAGCTCTTCTCTCTCTCTCTCTCTCTCTCTCTCTCTACTTAGTGAGGCGCTCCGCAACTTCGTGAGACCCGGTTTCAAAATAAAAGTATAAAAAATAGGGCTAGGGGCGTAGCGCGGAGGTAGAACGCCCCTGCGTTCAATCCCCGGTACCGCAAAAAAAAAAAAAAAGCAATAGGATACAAATTCAAACAATACTTAATGAGTGCCTGTTATGGGCAAAACAGCAACAACAAACTACGAGGGATAATATAGTGGATATAGAAATTAATATTAAAAGATAAAATTTGCAGAAAAAGACACTCTCTAGTTTTAAAGGGTTTTCATATTTACCACTACCAGATATTCAATTTCCTACCATCAAGAATTTCATTGAGAACTTACAAGAACCCATCCATGGTACATGTTCAGAAGCTCATGTTTATGTAAGAAAACCATCATCAGGATGATTCCACACAGGATGACGGAAACATTCTGTACTACCAATGAAGTCTGGGCCACTGTAGGGAGGGAGAAGCAAAGTCAGGCTGTTGTTATCACACATCAGTGTTCTACTACCTTAAGGCATATGCATAACAATTACAAGGTACAAGGAAACCTTCCCAAAGTAAGTTCTGCCTCAAGTATTCCCAGTATAACCCAGATCAGAGCAGACCAGTGAAATCTGTGAACAAAATGAAGTACCCACAATTTTTCTCTGTTGTTAGTTGTCTTTCATAATAACTACATTTCACTTAATTTATTGTCTTGAAAGTTTACTGTCACAAACAGAACTATTACATAGATAAGATCCTTCTCTCAGCCCTTTGTTACTTAAGCTGAAATGAGAACATGTAGGAGGGTGTTGCATGTGCAAGGCCCTGGTTTCAATCCCCAGCACCATAGGGGGAAAAAGTGTTAAGGAGGAAGTTATGGAATCCATAACCTCCCACATGACAGGCTTAATCTGATAAGAGGGGATGGACAAATAGGAAAAACATGCAAAAAATTACCAAGAATAAAGCAGCAGTGAAATACTTTTGGCATAATAATGCTATTTGCCACTGTATGAAACTCTAAATACACCTTCCATCAGAGAAAATGCTAACTCTCTTAGAGTGTGGTTTTTTGTTTTTTTGTTTTTTTTTTCAGTACCGGGGATTGAACCCAGGGGCGTTCTACCTCTGTGCTACACCCCTGGCCCTATTTTTTTATACTTTATTTTGAAACCGGGTCTCACAAAGTTGCGGAGGGCCTCACTAAGGAGAGAGAGAGAGAGAGAGAGAGAGAGAGAGAGAGAGAGAGAGCTGAGGCTGACCGAGAACCCGGATCCTCTGGTCTCCACCTCCCAAAGTACTGGGGTTACAAGCATGCGCCACCACGCCCAGCAGAGTGTGGCTTTCATAGATGAAGTACGGGAAGAAGGCCAGGTAAGGATGCCTGGTAGTCTTTGCCACTCACTGGGTAGATGATCTAGTGCAGGATACTGAACGTCTCATGCCTGTGTCTGAGGATGGTAGTACCTGCCTTCCTTACTTTATGGGATCATAATGATGCTCAAATAAAATACTTATGAAAGGGCTTTGAAATATCTAAGGTATAATTACAACTCTTGTTATCCAGAAGAGTAAAGCTCATCATGGCTTATAAGTCATACCAAAGACTCAAAACAAAACAAACTCCTCTCTGAAAGCAGCCTGAAATAAAACCCCAACATAGAACTCATTCATTCATTCACAAGGATTAAATATCACCTGAATGAGGTTCTTAGCTTTCAGGACCCCACAGACCAGAGGAAAGAAAGATATATGAACAGATAATTATAACCATGTAAGTGCAATAACAGAGGTAATAACAAAGCCTCATGGGAACACAGAGGGCGAAATGGTGAACTCAACCTAGAGATATCAAGGAAAAATTTTCATGAAGGGTGACAAATGAGTCAATTATACAGGACAAGTAGGAGTCTGCTATCTCTCCACATTTCTCTTCATCCATCTTAACACTCTTTCATAACCTATTATTACAGTGCTCAACAATTACAAGGTAAAGGGGTCCTATATATAATATTCCTAGTTTTCTATGTATAATGATGTAAGTAACTAAAATTTTTCTCAGGGACAGAGAACTTTATTTTCTATATGTGTTCTGGTATACCCACTAAAAAAACAGGAACATTTCCATCTTGACCATCTTATTAGTAGCATCAAGTCCTAGAATTTGTTAATCCTGTTGCTTTGTATCTAGAAGTCATCTTGAACTGAAAGAAACAGATGATACCTCGATCCTTCCCCATCATCTAAGACAGACATGGTTAGATCTTGGCATTATCAACCAAGCAATTCAAGAAAATTTTACCCTGAATGATGATCCACCTTGTTCTTATATTCTAAAGAAGAGAATTCTTAATCGCTTTCTCTCTTTTCTGTATAAAACAGAATGATTCAAGTTTTAATGCTCTAGACTAAATGTCAACATATTATTACTACTTCTTTTCCCCTAAAATGTTACAATTCAACTCTCTGTGATCCAGGCTCAGCTATTCTCCCTTGAGTCAATATTTAGTTTTTAAGTCCTTTACACACACCTTTAGATAAAATGCAGTAACTCTGAGGACAGATACTAAAGCTGGCTGTCCCAGGAACATCACATGCAAGAGACTACACTGCGAGTCAGTTAGAAAAGAAGCCAGAATTAAGCAAACTTTTAATGTTTAACATGGTTCCCAGAAAGTGGCTGCAGTGTTAATCATTAACATCTAAAATTTATGAACTGCCCAAAAGATAAAAATCTATTCAGTCAACATCCTGGCACTCCCACCTTTATTCAGAAGCCCCAGGACCCTGAATCCAGAGGTGCTGCCATGGAACCCCCAGCCCTCAGGTGTGGCATGCTAATGCTCAGTGGTTAGCCACAACATTGTTCTCTTAGTTTGTGGTTCCCTTTGTTACAGAGAAGCTCAGGGGCTGGTCTGATGAATAAAGGGGATTAGTGATGTAAGGACACTCACCTTTAAGTCTGGCATTCTTATCCACCCAGTCACCAATGATGGCTCCCAGGACCAGCACAGACCCTGCTACCACCAGCCCATAGACTGCAGTCAAGAGAAGGCTGTGTCCATAGAGCTCTACCAGGAACACAGACACTGCAAAGTGCCACATCCGATCTCCCTGGAATAAGACAAAATGTGTTGATGAAATATTTTTAGTTTTTAGTCCATTGTACTTGGGAAGTTGTTTTCTTATCAAAAAGGCACTTTTCTGGTATATCAGAAGACTGAAAGTCAATAATTACTCTAAGGATTAAATACTGGGCAGATGTTTAAGCTGTTCATCCCAGCACAATGGAAAATATTCCTGCCCAATTACTAAGTAAACATGAAAAAGCATGGCATTAATGAAACACATTCTTATTATTCAAAAAATAAAAATCAGTTTTCAGACCAAAGATGGGCTTTTGAGACAAAAATCTTTTCTCTTGTTTGCCAGGTTTCTCCCCAGGTATGGAATTTACCTATCTTGATTTGAGAGGCATAAAGTAGTTGCTGTTGAATGAGAATTAAATTACACCATAGTTTATAAACACTTGGATACTTTGAATGTTAAAAAAAAAAGCCAGCTTCCCAATTTGCAAAATTATAGGAATGGGTTACATGATCTCTAAAGTTTCTTTCACTTCTAACATTCTAAACTATATGTCTATTTCCCAAGTTTCAAAGTCATAAAACAGCAGAACAATCAATAGGGGCAAATTCTAGCACCTCATGAACAAAGATGTCAAAATAAAAAATTTAAATATGTAAGTGGTTATTTTACTATTTTAATACAGATGAGTTTTGAAATTAAAAAAAAACCTGCTTCTTCACACAGCTCTAGAGTCTATAGTGAATTCTGCAACTCATTGCTATAAAATGTGGTGTAAGTTTAATAGAAACATTGAAATGAGTCAGGTAACTGATCATATAGGAAATCTATAATGGACTTTATTATTGGATTTTCAGCTCCATCCCTGACTTCTGAGATTCACATTTAGAAGGACAATATTTTATCATAACCTCTCTCTAGAAATCACTACGGGACTCTAAATTCTCCAGCTGAGTTCCTTACGGATTTGACCTTACGTGGAAGTACTTACACTCCTAGATATTTCCAAAATCTATCAACATCCTCATGACAATCCCAAGTATTGGGAGCAAATTACTATCCTGGTAGGTCAAATTATTTAAAAACATTAATAAAGCCAAGACAATTATTTATTTATTCATTCATTTATTTATTTTGTGGTACTAGGGAGTGCATCCAGGGGTGTTCTACCTCTAAGCTATACCCCCAGCTCTATTTTATTTTTTATTTTGAAATAGGCTCTCACTAAGTTGCTGAGGCTGGCCTCAAACCTGCTGTCCTCCTGCCTTAGCCTCCCAAGTACTGGGATTACAGGTGTGCACCACCACACCTAGCTCAAGACAACAATTGTAAACATTCAAAACTTAAATTGATACAAGCTAGCAATCATTTACAATAAATTTCATGTTGACCAGTAGGTCTCAATTTGGGGTGATTTTACCCTCTGGGGGGTCACTGTCAATATCCAGAGTTATTCTGGGTTGTTCCAATTGCAGGGAGGGTAGAGTGGGGAATATTACTGGAAACTAAAATGCACAAGACAGTCCTCCACAAAAAGGAATATTTCTGGCCCAAACGTCAATAGAGCAGAGGTAGAGAAACCACAGTGTAAATGGTTATGAACGTAATTTTGAGCCACAATTCAAAATTAACATTAGGACCTTGGGGGATGAGGTGGAAAATGCTCTAGTTACTCCAATTTTCAAAGGGTTAGGTTTTAAGAAGCAATAAATTCTATGCTCACAAAAGCCCAAGAATTGGGTTAAGTCTAAGCAAACACTGACCAAGTGCCCACCACCCATTCCTTCCTTACTTGATGCCTATCTATTCCTTCTGTGCTTCCATTTCCTGCCCTCCCATGCACTCTCACCATGCTTTAATGATGTTTACATGCCTACCTACCCCCTCTGGATCTGACAATGAATGGCCACAGTCATTAATCCACTTAATAAATACCTATGGAGCAGCTACTATGTCCCCGACGCCCCTGCAAGCACTAGTGCTTGGGTGGTGCACAAAAATAACATCCATGTTTCCATGCAGCTCGCATTCCAGTGAGCAGACACCAAAGCCAAATCTAGCCTAGGTCAGGTGGTAGTGAGAGGAAAAATAACATAGGAAGGGGCCAGAAGCTGGCGTTTTATCTGAAGTGGTGACAGAGACCTCTATGTGCAGAAAAGTGAGGCCTGCAGGAAGTAAGGGCTGGGAAAACACAGACCCACTGGGGTATACGTGGACACAGTCTGTAGGAGAACAGAATGACAATGACGTAAGATAGAAGCAACTGGCTCCTCTTTTCCGTTGCTCTACACTGAATTTTTTGTGATTACTTTTTTTTTAAAGCCCATACCAATTCTTATTATAAACTCCTTAACAAAAGGATCTACTTCTTACTATTCTGTATTCTGAATAGTAAAAAGTAAAATGTATTGATCCATTGGCAAATAGAAATGAAGTCAGAAATAAAAAGCATTCAACCCCACAAAAACCTAAACTGAGATAACCTTCTACTTAATGCCCTTACGTTCAGCGTGTAGGAAACCATGATGTGGCAGGGTGAGCAGGGGAATGGATAGATACATATGCATACATACATATAAACATACATGTTTTATTGTAATAAAATCAGCGTGCCACGCAGAGATAAAGCACAAAAAGTGGCATCACCTAGAGGTACCACTCCTCTTTTGTACACCTTTGCAGCGAGAAGTACGTTGGTCTTGATTTTTTAATCCAACTTTCTCACATGGAACTCCCTTTGCTCAACTTGCTGTAGGGTTTAGACACACATCTATCACCTTTCTTCTGGAATTTCTTTTTAAAAACCTTGACAAAAATTCCTCCAGGAACAACTACAGCTCCACTCATGTTTTTGGCAGATCTGACACCTAAGCCATCAACCAAAGGTCACATCAACCTTAAACTTGATCTGTATTTGGAAATGAGGCACTTTGTTTTTCTAGGAGTAGGTCTAGACCACAAGCTGAGAATTTCAGATACTACTTTTATTACCTGTTATTGGTCTTTTTAATACTTAATACTTACTGAATTAAATTGGAAGAGCAAACTATGAGCTTCGATTTATTAAGGGTTGTCTCACTGGGTTTCTACTTAGACTCATTAGCTATAGGAATTGAAACAAACTGACACCAATTCTACTTTGTTTATATGAATTTGCAGAGTCATCCCTGCTTAAGCCTCTGAGGAGATAGGAACTGCTTTTCTAAAGAGTCATCTGTGAACTATTTCCTAGAGAGCCAATAACCTAGCTTAATAATTTCCCAAGGGCATAAAGTATAGTGTACTAAGGATGATCCAATAGAAGTTGTAACTTAAAAAGAAAGTAGCCAGGCATGGTGGTATACACCCTAATCCCAGTACTTGAGAGGCTAAAACAGGAGGATCACAGGTTCAAGGCTAGCCTCAGTAACTTAGCAAGACCCTTAGCAACTTAGCAAGACCCAATTTCAAAATAAAAAAAATAAAGTAGGGCTGGGGATATAACTCAGAGGTAGAGTGCCCCTGAATTCAATCCCTAGTACCACAAATAAATAAATAAAATAAAATAAAAAATAAAAAAGGCTAGTGTAGCTCAGAGGTAGAATATCCCTGGGTTCAATTTCCAGTACCATAAATAAATAAAAATAAATAAATAAATAAATAGTAACATAAAAATTTGCTCTCAAAATTCTTTCTCTTTATTTATGAGGCATGCACAGAATTATATATTTATAGCTTTTAAATAGATTTATAGCTTTTAAACAATAATAATGATTGTTTAATTTTAAATAGTCTAATAATCATTAAACACATATCTAGCACCCTCTGGATTTATTCTTTTTTGGGGGAGAACTGATGATAGAACCCAGGTGATATGCGCCCTAATTTCAGTACTTGGGAGGCTGAAACAGGAGGATCACCAGCTCCAGGCTATCCTCAGCAACTTAGCAAGACCTTCGGCAACTAACAGAAATACTGGGATTCCTCTAAAACCACATAGGAAGTCAGAGGGAAAACTGTGAATCAGTTGCTGATTTTCACTGGATGGTGGTTTTTAAGAAGCCTTGTGATGCCTACATATTATGTGGTCACAGATAACATTTTTAAAGACCAGAATTTTTGTCACCTAGATGTTTGATGTTGGGGTCATGTATACTGAAGTTAATCCTAGAATGCTATTATTAGCTTATGTCAGTCACCCCACCATGCTACTGTGTTTTCATAGTGCTGAGTGCTAAAACTAAATTTTAACAAAAGAAAACAGAAAGTATCTTAAAATGTGAAAGAATAGAAGGTATATATGAAACATCTTCCCATTCTTAGTAGCAGATATTAACATTTACCAAGCTCAATAACACAATATACAAGTTATGAAAATAATGCATGTATTCCTGTCCTTGTTGATCCTGACTTTGGATACTTGTCAATGTAAAGTATGATAACTTGATAATTACACAGCAAACTAACACCCATGGGAAATATCTTTGATGAAAATAACTTTCTCATTAAAACATGTCTTTGGATGAGTTATTTCCTTAACTGCATGACAAAACTGAAAGGTGGCTTACTACAACTGGCTGGAATTAAAGTAAACAAGAAATTGTGCAAATATACTGTAAGAATTACTGCACATTCTCACTTACCCAAGTAGAGAGAGAATGCCCAAGGTAGAGAAGGAATTTTGCAGATGTCAGGTAGTTTCCTACGGATCCTGAAAAGACAAACAGGAGAGGGGATTAAAAGCATATTTAGTCACTTAAATGAGCTGAAGTTAGAATGCTTATCCATTTGGTCTTATTAAAACATGATTATTAAAAACTACTTTATGAAACAAACCAGGGACATTTTGCCAAGTCACCTAAGAACTGATGCGTTTATTTTACTTCATATCATTCACTTAGGTGCAGCATAACCTATTGGTCAATAACTGCATAACTCCACACTCAATGATGAAACTCCTGTTTCAACATCCTTTAACTTCATTTCTTTCTTTTTTTTTTTTTTTTTAGGCAAGCCCATCCAAACTAACCAACCTACCCTCCCCTTGCCTGCGTGCAAGTCCCTTTTCTCAGAGGCTCAATTCTTTTCTCCCTCAGCCCCCATCAAAGCTGGAGTCCACAGGGAAGCCACATCCCTCCCAAGCCTGCGTGGAGGCGCTGTCTCCAGTGCCCCACCTGAGCCTCCTCTGCACGCTTGGTCCACACAACTCACCGCAGCATCCTTCCCGGCGGTGTTGGTCTCTTGCCTTGGTCATGACACCAGGCCGTGTCCCCCGCTGGCTCTCGGGCTCCTAGCTGCTGCTGCTGTAGCCGCCGCTGCTCTGCTCGCTCGAGGTACTCGTTAACAGGAGTGCAGGGAACTGGAGATAGCACCGCTAAAAACACAAGAGCCTTGTACCAAAAGACCCCGACGCCTGCCGCAGCCAACAACAAAGGGGAAACTTCCCGGGGGTCTTCTTTTGGTCTTCTTTCCAAACTTAGCTAACACTGTAGCTGAAGTTGGAAAGGCAAAGCCTTATGGAAGCGGGTGGGAGGCTCGACAGGCCGCCGCAGACCCCGAGCCAGCTGTCGCCGCCGCCGCCGCCGCGGGCCGGGCCCTGCACTTATACGGAGCCGGGGGCGGAGCTCCCTCCGCGCCAGGGCCCGCCTCCCGCCTTCGGGACCCCGGGCGTCCCCGCGCCCGCCCGCCCGCCCGGAGCCGCCCGCCCGCCCGGAGCCGCCCAGCTCTGCGCCCCGGGGAGCCGCGGGGGTGGCCGGGCCCGGGAGCGGGAGCGGGAGCCGGAGGGAGGTGCGCGACCCGCCGGGCTGCGAAGGGACGTTTTGCACAAAACCCAGCGGCAGGTGCCGGAGCTGCCGCCCGCCGTCCCGGGGAGAGGAAGCCTGCGGGGCCGTCCTGTGCAAAGCTCCAGCCCGAGCCGGCCAAGGCGCGGGGTCTTTTTTTTTTTTAACGAAAATAATATTTAATATAGGTATCTAAATAAATACGAGCATGTCACAGAGGCCGCCTTCCTGGCCTTCCCATTCCGGCCCCCCTGCGGCACAGAATGTTTTTCCTTCCCAGGCCTGCGAGCTGAGCCTGGGCTTCCCTCAAAGCACCAGAATCAAAGGGCAGGAAGGGGGCCAAAGATCAGAGTCCAGCCCTCTGGAGAGGAGGAAAGGGAGGCTTGGAAAAGTGAGGCGCTGCAGCGAGTTCCGCACCTGCCCCCTGGCCCAGAACTCGGGTCTCCTAATCTGTCTTGAAGATACATCAAGGAGATGGCAGCCCCAACAACCCCACTCACCATCCTCTCTTCTCCCTCTGCACCCTCTCACCCGGCCTCCACATGTGCGTCCCTTCCCTGCCTCTCCTCCCAAAGCCCAGTATCTGAGAGGCAGTTACCAGGAACACCGGTGATCCCACTTGCTCCCAGTGTCTGTCCCAGTCCAGATAAAGCCATCCCTTGGCCTCCTGGAGGGGCAGGTGAATGACTAAAGGAAGCCAGGTGTAAGCCTCTGGAGACTTTAGTTTGCACCTGCTGTGTGGAAACCCCTAGGGCATACCTGCCCCCTTTCCCAGCCTGATAATTACCTTACCTTTATCAGTATCACCCCAGGAGTGATCCTAAACATTGAAACTCCCACCAGATTCCATACTCTGAGCACAGGCCTGACTGACACCTAGTAGTGAAGGGGACCTCTCTCCTGAACATATGCCCTGTATCTGGACTCTCAATCAGAAGCCCTAAAGATCTACGGGGCGGGGTGCAGCTGGATTCAGTTGGGATGTGGTCTGGAGGAAAGAGATAGGGGGTTTACAGTTTACTGCTATTAACTGCTCCCCCCCTTCTCAAGCCCTCTTTTTTCTTTTCTTTCACACACTTTCAAGTTCTTTCTCTTCACTCAGAGGTTTGGGTTTGACTACTGAAGTTGGAGAACAGGGTTATATATCCTTGGGAAGTGCACCAAAGTATACTCAGACAAGAGACTTAGGAAGGAGGGAACTAGTAAATTAAACTCTTCCGCGTTATGACAATTTCTTTTTTAAAAAATTATTTTATTAATGCATTGCAATTATACATCATAGTGAGGTTCAATGTGATAAAAACATACACACACACACAGCAATTTGTGCATTTCGTTCTGCATCCACTCCACTCCCCTATCCTCCCTCCTCACATGAGCTGCTGAGACTGAGACCTTCACATATTGGCATAGTATTATTTGAACTGTTTCCTCCTTCAATCCTCCCCTTTCTCCTCTCTTAACTCCCTCCCCTAGTTTCCTTTAACTACTCTACAGGTCTCTCTGCATTAAAGTTCCTGATGTTTCCTATTTTCTCTCCAGCTTCCACATATGAGAGAAAATATACCACCCTTGACTTTCTGAGACTCGCTAATGACAATTTCGTATTAGAGATGAATTTTGTCGATAGGCCCTCAAGTAAGGTAGGAAGGATAATGATCTTTCCATGTTGGCCACAGCGTGCCTCAGTAACAAGAACTTCAAGTGGTTCACATTAATTACTGTGTGCCTTAAGAAGGAGTGTTGAGCTATCCCCAACTTTCAGCTGGTTAATAAAAAAGTTTTTTTTTTTACTTACCATCAACACTGTCTGAGAAGTATTTGTAGCTGAGTCAATGTGTACTTCAAAATGTAATATGGAATTTCTTTTCCCCCTTGACACTAGGGAGTCCCCAGAAGCAAAACTGAGAGATGGTGAAAAGAACAGATGGAAGATTACAATGAAACAAGTAGGAAGGATACTTTGGGAAGACAAGCAAGATCCAGGCGTCAAAACCAGGGAGATGTCTGAGTTTTGGCCGAATCCTAAATCCTAAATGATGTGAATAGTCAAAATATAGTTGGAGCTCATGAAATGGAAAGGAGATAGAAAGGAAAATGAAATAACAACCCTCAAAGTACGTGCAAAATGCAAAATGACAGAAATTTCCTGGCCTTGACATTCTAGATTACAAAGCACTGCTTAAATCACAAGACCCTACTGGCTCTTCCTCCTTCCAAGGAAACATTGGACTAGTTGAAAATTAAGTTTTCTCCCAAAAGTAATTTGTATTTTTCCCAGAACACAAAATATATAACTTTCTTGTCAATGTAATCATAACTGAGAAAGCCATGCAAGGTTTAATTCTGTTCACAAATATATAGCCCAAAGACTATTTTCCACATTTTTAAAAGTTTGTAGAATAGGTTAACCAACCTTTTTAAAATTCCAGCTGGAATAAAATATATGTTCTAATTTAAAATTGCTAGCAAGTATTTATGATTGGTAAATGAAAAGGATTTTATTATTAAGTTGCATTTTTCACTTACCCACCAGGATCCTCACTTTCTTCTGGATCTGATGTGCTTACCAGGACGAAGGCAGAATAAAGAATGATCACTACTCCACTGCTCTGAAGAAAAAAAAAAGTAATAAGGCTATTATCAACTATTAACAGGAAAAGCTCAGATTCAGGACAGAGCTTCTATTGGGTGTGAAACTTCTTACCCTAACACCCTAACGTAGGCGCTATCAAGCTCCTATTTCTATTCAAAAGCCTTTCTCAATGTTATAGGCAAATTTCAAGAACTGTTTGATATTTCTATAACCTAAGGCTGACTGGACCCTGGAGAAAATTCAAGTTGAGATGCCTACTTTAAGATACAGACCTCTAATGGAAAGATAAGTATCCTTTCAGGTCTTCATTTTGTTTGAATTTTGCAAAAAATTTTTACCTTGAAAAGTTTCTTATGAATGCTGAGCTCACTCTCTTTCTCTCTTTCTTTACACACACACACACACACACACACACACGAATACAGATATACATAATTGTCTACAGTTTCTAGTTGAAAAGTTAGTGCAGAATTCAAAAGATTTCAAAAGAAATATATATATTTTTTAAAAAAGAAATATACTCCCCAGGCAAATCCATAGATACTGAAAGCATAGTTTTCAGGGACTGGGTGGGGAGAATAAGTAATGACGCTTAATGGGTACAAGGTTTCCTTTTGGGGCAATGAAAATGTTCGGGAACTAGATAGTGGACCTGGTTGTGCAACATTGTGAATGGACTAAAAGTCACCAAATACTATACTTTAAAAATGGCTTAAATGGTGAGTTTTATGATGTAAATTTCACCTCGATCTTAGAAAAGAAATGCATTCCTAAAAGGAAAGCTTGCCAGTTTTCAGTATTAGTGTTGATTGGGATTAATGTAGGCCAAACACGGTCCCAGGAGATCTTAACCAAAAAGAAAGAGAATGTGGAAAAAGAAAACAGAAATCAAACCTTATCCATCACACTGACTGAAAACTCAGACGTGAAACAAAGTTAATTGTTTAGTTTTCTCCATCTGCAGCCAGAAAATACATACAAATTTCATTTAGTAAATGTTTTGGCCTCTCAACTTTTGCCATAGGTGTTTTGCTGTCTAACTTAACTCTCTCATGTTATAAAGTCCATTCTCTTATATTCTGTGTTCAGGAAAAGCAGAAGAAAGACACCACAACAATATCCCTCACACTCTCAAGACACTGCTCAGCCCTGCCTTCCTCCGTCTATGTCAACAGAAATGGATTTCTCAGGTATTTGGCAATTTTAGTTGGTCTTCTGGGCACCCTTTTCAGTTGCACAGTTGCTTGCAAGACCCTCGCAGAAGAGGCACACAGATCTTAGATCTCTTAGAGAACCTCATTCACCCAAGCAAAGAGTTCCTGTTACATGTTCATATCCCCAGTCTTCTGTCTCAGATTCTCCACACTGCATACCTGTCTCTAAGCAGCACCTGGAGGCTGATTCCTACTAAGCTGTCTATACTCTTAATATTCAGGAGTTTGCATTCTGGGCTACCAGCAAAAATTTCAAACTTCCTTGATGTTCATTTAGGACACACGCCACGTGCCCAGTGTAAGAGTCCCTGTGTTTCAGCTCCCTCTTGACCTGCTCTTGGTGGTATGATCTTTGTACCTGCTCTTCTGTTTTGATTGTTTGTTTTTTATTTCAGTAAATACTACTTCCATTTGGCTAATATTTTCTTTACCACATCTCATAAAATGCCTAATTATCATAGACAGGTCAATAAAAGATAATAGTGTTTCACAGCCATGAAATCCTTAGACCATATCCCTAGTGTTGGATCCTAGAGTTTGTGCTCACACAGACCAATGTTATAATAAGGAAAACCCTAGTACTATAAAGAAGACAGACAGACAAAGAAAGAAAGAAAGAAAGAAAGAAAGAAAGAAAGAAAGAAAGAAAGAAAGAAAGAAAAAGAAGAGAAGGAAGGAAAGAAGGGAGGGAGGGAGGGAGGGAGGGAGGGAGGGAGGGAGGGAAAGAAGGTGGAAGAAGAGGAAAAACAAGAGGAGAAGAGAAAGAGCAAGAAGAGGGGGGAAAGAAAGAAGGCCTTTATCATGTGACCTGGACAAAGCCCTCTTTTCTGATGCAATTTGAAAATATTGACTAAATTGATTATTTTACTTTTTTGGCACTAGAAATTGAACCCAGGGGCATTCTACCTCTGAGCTATACCCCCTGTTCCCCCTTTTTAAACAGGGTCTTGCTAAGTTGCTGAGGATCTCAATAAGTTGCTGAGGCTAGCTCAAACTTTCAATCCTTCTATCTCAGCCTCCCAAGTATTGGGATTCCAGGCATGCACCACCATGCCCAGCTATTTCACCATTTTTAAAAGGTTAAAAGTGCAATAAGAGGGCCTCTCCCAAGAATGCTTCACTGTGGTGTTATCTGCATTGAGCCAGATATATGTAACAAAAGACACCATATATTTGGAGCTCTGCACAAGTGGCAAATATGAAACACACTGATTATCAGATATTATCTGATTTCATCTTCACAACACCCCTATGAAGTAATACTGCTATTATCCCCATTACACATAGAAGTACTCAGTCAAGGTCACTCAGCTAGAGAGGGAGAGTGGAACTAGGATTCAGGCTAGGGTCCAAGCCTAGCGTTGACTGAATGTGAGGCCCTTGCTCTTTCTGCTTTGTGATTCTGCCTCTCACCAATCTAATAAGCTTGGGACAACATAGGTGATGCCAGTAAGCATAAATATGACTTTTTCACTGTACTGGAGAAAAACAACCAGAACTCAGGCACCAAGAAGATCTTGAAAGTAATTTAGTGTTGATCGGTGGAAACCAGCTGCAAAAATCTAGCTGGTGAGGTGGAAACCATGGAATACTAGGAGCTGTTGGGGAATTTCAGTGTGGAGACCACTGTCCAAGTCCAGGTGAAAGTCCAGCCCCTCTTTCATAGCCTTACATGTCTATAAGATGGATAAAATACATTAAATAGGTTGGTGAAAAAAATCTCGACTTTATATTTTAGATATAAAAGGGGGAAATAAAAATGAAAGATTTGGGGTGTTTCCATCTTTATTTTTAGACTGCTTACATTTTCTGGCCTTGATCCTCCTGTCTCAGCCTCCCAAGCACCAGGATTACAGCCGACTGCTTACATTTGAATTTTTAAATCAGTATTAAAAGATGTGGGAGTTGGTGTTTAATAAAAATGTTTGGTTATCTCAAAAATAATTAAAAGGAATTTCCTGGCACTATAGAGGGAAATAAGAAATAGAATTTTTAAAGGGGACGTGATCATTATAAATTTAACAATATTAAGGAGGTTACTTTAGACCTATTTATCAAGCAGTATTAGATGCAGATTTATTATTCGGTATAAGAGATGGGTTTTTCTATGATATCAGATGCAATGTATTTTTTAGAATAATTTTTCATATTTAGAAAATGTTCTACTGAGGAAAGTAATCATATTTGCATAGGTCTTTTCCATTTTCAGTGGGCTTTCATGTTTTCTCACTTAATCCTCTAACAACTATACAAGGTCTTTGATGTCTTTGATTATGGACAATGTGCAAAAAATCAATCCCAGAATTCCAGTGCCTTGAGTGTGCACACACATATATCTTTGTGTGTATATGTCTCTCCCTGGATGTAGGGAAGGTTTTTGCAATAAAGGCCAGTATTGAGGGGTATTATGGTTTTAGAAACAGAACTGAATTAAGAATTTAAGGGGCCAAAGATTAAAGTGAACAAAAGAGAAGGGTTTGGAGTAAGAACAATCAGCATGAATAATGCACCTAAGTTTGAGGTAGAAATCAGGAGACAGAGTTCCATCTTTGCTAATAATCAGCTTTTGTTCCTTTGGGAAATGTACTTTACCTCTATCTAAGAAGATCTGGTTCTTCATATGTAAATGAAGGCATCAGTTAACTCTGAGATCAAATTCATTGAAATGATCTGTGATTCCATAAGAGTAGTTGTAGTGAATTTTATTTTCCTTGTGTGTATGTAGGGGGGGGTACTGGGAATTGAACCCAGAGGCATTCTACCTCCGAGCTACACCCCCAGCCCTTTTTATGTTTTTGCTTTCTAGGTTGCTGATACTCTCCTTGAACCTCCTGTCTCAGCCTTCCAAGTACTGGGATTACAGGCATCCGCCACCACACCTGGATTTATTTTCCTTTTAATGCTCTTCTATATAATGAGCATGTATTATTTTATAATGAACATATATTACTCATATATCCAGAAATAAAAAGATTAATTTAAACTTTCTGAGGTTTTCATTCCTTCAGTGATCAGAAGGCTTTCTTATATCAGTTTATGCCACATCAACCCTTGAACAAGCAAATTTTCTTCAAGGACACTGATACATAAAATACTAATTAAATTAATCTTTAAAAATATGAGTTGCGATAATAGTTTTGAAAGAAATCTCAGTATCTATTCTTACTACAGATAGGTATTATTTGATTTAAGAGGAAAATGGGTGATGGTTTTATATCTTTGATTTTGCACTTGAATTGGTTCCATTATTATACCTTTAGGGAATCTTCAGGTGTTCATTGGGGCAACATATGACCTTTGTTTATTTTCAGAGTACTTCATCTATCTACTGAATCTAAATATTCATAACCTAAAAAATAAGGACCTTGGTTTGATACCTATTTTACTGCTTCTGCACTTACATTAATTGCTTTTGAATTGTTTAGTCCATCTGTTATCTGAAATGTAACAGTGGATATTTGAAGTTTGGCCTCCTGGAAAGTAACATTATTTACATGTGAAGATTATACCTATAAGTTGCCCCAAATAGGCAATATTTGCTGCTCTAGAACTGATTGGAAAAAAATATTTGTGAGGTTTTTCAGTCTCAAAGAATGTGTCTGTGAACTTGCAGGTTTCATTTGATTTTGGAAGTCCAGCTTAAGCTGGCTTCAACTTATTCAAGGATTGTTTTCGTAGGTTTACCTGATCCTCCATCAACTCTGACTGTGAGTTTCCCCTTTTCCATCCACACCCTTTCCTTCTGATACACAGTAATGGCCAATTACTGTGCTATGGCATGATTAACATCTCATTTCTTGCGGTCATGAGGTGTGCTTTTTGTATAATCTATTTTCTATTCTCCTTTGCATTAAGATAGATCCATCCTTTACAAAAAACAATAATGCAATCCAAGGAAGTCACATTAGAAAACATTAATGTTTTGACTAATTTAAAACTGCAAATGAAAAACACCTAGACTATAATTTTCAGTGTATAAGGATGTAGGGTATCATTAAATGAGTTTAGTTGTTTCTTCTCAGTACCAATTACTTTAGACATGTCTAATTTGTTTTTCCTTTTTATGGGCAATCTATTGCCTTTAAAGAAAATGTGGGATGATGCAGAGCGATGATTAATTGTGTGTCAGCCCTTCACAAGGTAGATCATCTAAGCTACAGTGGAACACTAAGGCTAAAATGGATTAGGAGAGGTTCACCTTTGTGTCACAGGAGTCCCTTCTGTACTATGTTTAAAAAATGTCTCATTTTACAAGCCATTGGCCAGATCAAACAAGACTGTAATCATAGCAAATTAAATGTATTCATCGACCTGTTATGAGCTTATACTGAGCAGGCGATTGGGTATTTAGGAAATAAGCCCTCACAAATGGCATTAAATTGGTTTCTGTCTTCATTTGTTTTGTGGTCTGGACCAAGGGAAAATCAGCACATTTTCTCTTTTTAAACTAATCATGTTTTTTAAAGTACAAGTATATGACAACTCTTAGGATTTCTCTTCACATATTTCAGACCGTTTGGCTCATCAATGCCATTTGTCTCAAAAATGCTTTGCAAACCCTAATAGTATATAAAAACACCATGGTGTAAACATCCCAAAATTTCCCCCACTGTACCTTCTGGTTAAATTAACTAACTAGTATCTTCATATAGAAGATCAAAATAACACACTTCCAGCTCTCTGCCAAACATATCTATGAAAAAGTACTTGGTTATACAACTGAACCTAAAACTTCAGACATAGATATAAACTGTTAGTTCAACACACAAAGGAGTAACCATTTTATAAACCATTTAGGTTCATAAAAAATTACTTGCCAAAACATCTCTCTGATAAATTTCCCTTTATATGTATGTGCATGTTAATTTGAGTATAAATACTGTCCAAACTGCATAACTCTGTCACCCCCTCAAGGGAAAGGACAAAATTAAAGGGGGAAAGAAGAGTGATTATTAGTAGTAAGAATAGTGTTGCATAGTTCTCAGATGCATTGTTTTAGGGGACAGGAATCAAATATCAAAAATACTAAAATTGCCTGTGTTAATGTATGAGTGGGTCTTCCACATTTTTGAGACTTTGTGCCAGGTAATGTAACAAGTCATCACCATCAAATAACTTGTTTTATTACTCTAGTAAATCCTAAGCATTTATTCAGATATGAAAGTAAAGTTTACAGGATGTAAGATTTTCCTGGTAACATTGGAACAATTCCACAGAATGCAGGATGGGTGTCAACCTCACAGTTTCCTAGTTAGTAGATTATATAAAATCTGAAGATCTTCAAATTTGGGTTTTTTCCTCTCTTTTACCTATTCTACTTTTTTAGAACTTATTTTCTACACCACAGTTGACTGTTGCTTGGAATTTGTATAAAACAATATCATTTCTAAATCTGTGCTCATGAAATGAAGCCCATCTCCACCAACTTGTTAACTGAGCAAACATTAGAATCCCTGGCTGGTAGTGGGTTGTTTGATTGGTTACAATGGGTTCATTTGTTTATTGTTATTATTGATTTCTTTATTATTGCTTTTTTTCTTTGTAATTTTTCAAGTATGACTTAGACTCAAGGAACAGGTCCTACTGCTCATGAAATGTTTAAAAATGGCACCCGAGGATCATAACTGTTAGGAGTCGACTAGTAGGCCCTAAAAACTCCTATATTGAAGTTGAAAACCCTAGTACTTCAGAATGTGATCTTGGAAATAGGATCTGTGTGGGTGTAATTAGTTAAGAATAGGTCACCCTGAAGTCAAGTAGGCCCCTAATCCAACCTGACTGGTATCCTTATAAAAAGGGAAAATTTAGATCCAGACACACTCAGGAAGAACACTACGTGAAGATGAAGGCAGTGATCAACAAGTTAAGGAATGTGAGAGACTGCCAGCAAGCCATCAGCAGCTTAGAAGAGAGGCATGGGACAGTCTGTCTTACATCCATCAGGAGGAGCCAACCTTGCCAGTACTTTTGATTCCTGGCCTCTAGAACCGCAAGACAGTAAGATTCTGTTGTTCTAAGTCACCCAGTTGTTGTACTTTGTTGTAACAGTCTTAGCAAACTAATATAGTATTTAATGACAATTAAGTTTCTTTCCTCAGAAAGAAATGACATTTGATTTTGGAGCACTGATTATTTTTTAAGATGAAACACAATCACAATGAAAGTGATCATGCTCCCTGAAGTAAACCACTCATTTTTATCATTTTCATTACAGGCAATACATTGTAATAAAAGTGGTTTGGAAATGAATTAAGTTTTGGCTATCAGTTATAGCCCAAATGAATTAAGTTTTGGCTCAGAATCAGAAATTATAGAAAGAATATTGTGCAACATTGATATTGAGTGTGCATAAGCAAAGAAAAAATATAGCATCCAATAATTTTTAAAAATTTCAACATTACAAGTAGAGTGTTAGCCCTCTTCACATGCAAAAACAACATTAAAGCCTTTGTATTAGAGGAGAAAGAAGGCATGATTTATCTTCAATAATAAGAAAAATGGGAGTGGTTGAAGAGTAATGATTTAAAATGTTTTCCCCCCTCATAAAGTCAATAAAGGACAAATTCCCAATGTTTTCTTTCTATGTAGGGGTTAGAGATTTGTAATGTAGAACAATGTGTGATAATTTCTCAGATGACTAGAAGCCCCAAAGTGATATTCTAAACTCTACGGACAAAACTAAAAAAATATCTAGGACTCTTTTAAGAAATGTAAGTCTCTTGAAGGAGATTAAACCCTTTTTGACCTTGTGAAAGGGGTAGTCCCCACTGAGAAGGGAGGATGAGAGTGAAGAAGGGAGAGAGGTAATGATTGATTGATTGATTGATTGATTGACTGATGGTCAGCACCAACACCATCCAAGGAAAAGATAACTACTTGATTTTAACTAATCATACCACCGTGCAAAATAAAGTAGCCCTGGAAAGGTCACAACAGGAGATATAAGGATCATTTGGTTTGGCCAAAGAGATATTGGAAATATCCCTTAAAGCCATCTAATTCAATTACTTACATTTAATTCTCACCAGATTACCTGGTATTTATTAATTTAGTGTCACAGGTCACATGATGCTGGATAGAGGGAGTATTAGGGAGCATTATTTTCTCTAGACAGGAATATGCCTCTCTGCAAATTAAATCAGCAGTAGAAATCAGTGTCCTTTGAGTTTATCAAATATGATCTTGTTACAATAAAAAAAATATCTAACACACAACATTTGCTATGTGCCTGCCACTCCTCCAAGTATGTATGCTAATTCACCTCATTCTCACAGTAAACCCCGTGAAGTAAGTATGATTATTATGTCTATTTTATAGGTAACTAAATTGAAGTTTATAGCCCTGGGGAAGTTTTGTTTTTACTGAGGTTTTAAAACTGAGAACTAAGAAACTAAACCTGTGGCCAATAAATGATCCCTTAACATGCTTTACCTTTTTATACCTGGCTTTAAAGAAACATTTTAACTAGCATACTACCATGTAAAATAGAACCTGTGTTGTATCAACAACTCTGTAAGATAACTCATTTCTCTCTTGAGAATTAGGATTGCAATGAAGAATTGCAAACAAAATTATTATTATAAACAAAATTATTTCTTCTTGGAGCAACTATGAGTAAATGATTCCCCAATGTGTTATTTAGCTAGCATCTACAAAGAGTATAGATACGATAAAGCAGCTTGAATATTTAGGGTACACAGATTATATGCAATCTTGTGACCATACTATTAGATTACTGTTTTAGAAGTAGTACTGTATTCCTCAATTGTCAGTTACTTTTTATAAGTAAGCACTGGATTGTACCTACAGGGCAAGAGAAAGCTTTGTATGGTCTTTGAAACCACTGTAACTCTTCAAAACGTATAACTAAAACTTAAATTTGAGGTGCCTGCCTTTCTTTTGTAATTCTCCATATCTTTGAACTGAAAATTGAACACTAACAAAGTGTAAGCACAGAACAATTTCCTACATTTGACTTTCATCTTTGACTACCAACACTTATTTAAATTCTGTTACTCTAGTTAGAATAATTTTTCTTTTGGTGGTGGTGGTGGTAATGGGGATTGAATCCAAGGGCATTCTACCTCTGAACTACACCCCCCAGGCCTATTTTATCTTTTATTTTGAAACGGGGTCTCACTAAGTTGTCGAGGGCCTAGTGAAATTGCTGAAGCTGACCATGAACCTTCCATCCTCCTGTCTCAGCCTCCCAAGTACTGGGATTACAAGTGTACCACCACACCTGGCTAGAATAAGGCTTTCTTAGAAAAGATTTTATTTATTATTTATTTATTTATTTTTATACTTTTATTGGTGCATTATAGTCTTATAGTCTCACATCATAATGTAGTTCATAGTAATAGTGACATACATGCACCCAGCACTTGGTGAGTTTTCCTCCAGCTCCCTCCCACTCCCCCCTTCCCCATAAAGGATACTGAGATTGGCAAGGTATTCTCACATATGTGCATAGTGCCAATGGAAGTGTTTCTTTCATTAATTCTTCTTCCCCTCCCCCCCACCTTCCCCTAGACCACCTCCCTTGCTCCACTGGGGTTTCTCCTCCATTGTCTAAAGTCCCTCTGGTATCCTGATTACCTAGCTTTCGCATATGAGAGAAAACATATGACCCTTCACCCTTCACTTTCTGTGACTGGCTAATTCCACTTAACATAATGTTTTCCAGGTCCATCCATTTTCCTGCAAATGACATCATTTTGTTCTTCTTTATTGCTGAGTAGAATTCCCTTGTGTATACATCTCATAATTTTGTAATCCATTCATCTGTTGATGGACACCTAGGTTGGATCCATAATTTGGCTATTGTGAATTGTGCTTCTATAAACATGGATATGCATGTATAATATTCTGATTTCAGTCCCTTTGGAAGGATACACAGGAGTGGTATAGCTGGATCATATGGTGGATACATTCCCCGTTTTCTGAGGATTCTCCACACTGATCTCCATAGTGGCTGCACTAATTTGCAATCCCACCAACAGTGTAGAAGAGTTCCAATTTTCCCACATCATCGCCAGCATTTATTGTTGTTTGACTTCTTGATGATTGCCATTCTAATTGGGGTTAGATGGAATCTCAGTGTAGTTTTGGTTTGCATCACCCTGATTGCTAATGACGTTGAACAAAAAATTTTTTCATATATTTATTGACCATTTGTATTTCTTCCTCTGTGAAATGTCTATTTAGTTCAATTGCCCATTTCTTGATTGGGTTATTTGTCTTTTTAGTGTTAAGTCTTTTAAGTACTTTGTATATTCTAGATATTACTCCCTTATCAGAGAAGTAGCTGGCAAAAATCTTCTCCCATTCTGGAGGCTCTCTCTTTAGATTCCTGATGTGTCCCTTTGATGAGCAGAAACTTTTTAGATTAATGCCATTCCATTTATTAATTCTTGTTTTAATTTCCTGGGCTTTGGGGGTCTTATTGAGGAAGATTCTACCTGTACCTATATGTTAGTGTTGGACCTATGACCTTCTCTAGTCATTTCAAAGTCTCTGGTCTAATTTCCAGGTCTTTGATCCATCTTGAGTTGACTCTTGTGCAGGGTGAGAGATTGGGATTTAATTCCATTTTTCTTCAAATGGATGACCAGTTTTCACAACACCATTTATTGAAAAGGCTGTCTTTTCTCCAGCATATGTTTTTGGCTCCTTTGTCAAAAGTCATTTGGCTATAAGTGTGTGGATTTGTTTCTGTATCTTCTATTCTGTTCCACTGGTCTATGTGTCTGTTTTTGTGCCAATACTATGCTGTTTTTATTACTATAGCTTTGCGGTATAATTTGAAGTTAGGTATTGTCATGCCTCCTGAATGGTTTTCTATTGCTGAGCATTGATTTGGCTATTCTGGCTGGATCTTTTGTTTTTCCATATGTAATTTAGGATTGATTTTTCTAGCTCTGTGAAGAATGACATTAGTATTTTGATAGGGATTGCACTGGATCTGTAGATAGCTTTTTGTAGAATGACCATTTTGATAATATTTATTCTGCTTATCCATTAACATGGGAGATCTTTCCACCTTCTAAGATCTTCTTCAATTTCTTTTGTTAGTGTTTTATAAGTTTCATTGTAGAGGTCTTTGACCTCCTTGGTTAGATTTATTCCTAGGTATAAGACTTTTTTTTAAGAGCTAAGACATAGAATTGGCGTTATGTATTGTTATATCATCAGTGTTGAATAAGCATAAACTAATCAGGATAGAGAGCAATAAAACAAGAGGTAAAGTGGGAAAACACATGAGACAGGGCTTCACAATCTTTATATAAAGATTATTTTTATTCTCCATAAGCCTTGAGACAAACAAAGAGGTGGGAGAAGAGATGAGAAGAGGAACTTGTGCTTACACTGAGGCTGGGGCGGAGTGGGGGATACATTCCCCAAGGTTCTGAGCAGAGCTCACCTTTGCTGCCTGTCAACAGACATTTATGCAATTCTTTCTAGAGGGCAGGCACTGTCAAGTTGTGGAATTATAAAAGTGAACAAAACAGGCAAGGTCCCCTGCCCCCTGTGAAGTTTACATTCACCATGACAAACTCATGTTTTGGGATAGTAATCCCTTATACTGCCAGAGGTGAAAAGCTGTTGAGGGAAGGATAGAGAAGGGACAACTACTAAGCACACACTATTACCAGGCTCTGGACCTTCCCTGACTGTCTTGTACCCAGCTGCCTTACAGTCTCACAAGCAAGAGTTTTGAGAGCAGATAAGACTTGTGGATCTAATAGACAAGACTTTTTTCTAGAACTGAAAAATCCTGATTTCCTCCCTACCTTGAATTCTAAATAGGTAAGACTACCACGTGGACTATAATCAATAGTCTCTAAAAATAACAACCATAGAAATACTTAGAATCTTCTAATGAGATAGTTTGGGCCCATAGAAGACCTTCTTCAGTAAATATTCTTTAAATGAATGAATGATTAATAATTTTTAAATCTGTAAAAAATCATCATTTTATTTAACATATATTATATGACATGAGGCTCTTGGACACTTTATAAAAGGGTTTGCCTTATTTCCATCTTAGAGGAAATTCCAAACTGCCTGAATAAAAAGAAATCTTAAAAGAATTTAAGGTAGAACATGGAGCCATTTTAGGAAAGTGGGAAGTGTCTGTATTTTATGCTCCATTTCTTACATCCATGAGAATTCTTTATAAGCAAACAAAAACACATGACATCACAAGAGGCCTTTCACCTGAGCAGACTCATCTTATCGCAGGATAGATTCTAGGGGTGGCTGGCTGACCCTTATCTTCAAAATGAATGATGTTGAGAACTCTGAGAGATAAACTACAAGGATCGTTCTTCCCTACTTTCAAAGGATACACACTGTGAAAGCAAAGTGAAGGGGAAGAATTTAGTTTGCTTTGTGAAAACAAAAGAAATTGACATTGAATTTACATTCTAATTGAATAAATAACAGGTACAGTGTAGAGACAGATTTGTTGATTGCTAAATAATTTTTTTTTTCTGGTTCTGGGATTGAACCCAGGGGCAAACTACCTCTGAGATATACCCCCAGCCTTTTTATTTTTTATTTAGAAACAGGGTCTAAGTTGGTAAGGGTCTGGCTAAGTTGCTGAGGCTGACCTCAAACTTGTGATCCTCCCATCTCAGCCTCACAAGAACTGATATTACAGGCATGTACAACCAAACCTGGATTAGATGGTTTAATTAGAAGAAATTTAATATCAGGCTGGGGGTACAGCTCAGTGGTAGAGTGAATGTCTACAGTACATGAGGCCCTGGTTTTGAAACCCAACAGAAGAAGAAGAAGAAGAAATTCAATACTGAGGAAAATAAATATAGTTGCATAATTCTCTAATTGTCAATCATGAAGAATATCCAAGTAGAGAATACATTTTTGATTAAAGGTTTCCCACCATCTTAACTGTTCCTGTTATTGGGAGCAGCACAATTTTTTTCTTTCCAAGTCCTCACGATTTTATCTTCCTCTTTAATTGCCTCCTCAATAGTCTACTTACAGCCTCACAAGAACTAAAGGAAAAGACTTCAGTTACCTCTATGTAGGGTAAGAATTTTACCTTTCCAACAAACACAGGGGTAGGAAACCAACAGCAAGTCACCCAGGTGGGGGTGGAAGAGATCATCTCTGTGTGGGCCAGTGCTTCTTTAGACCACATAAAGATGCTGGTCATCCCCAACATGAGGCAAAGAACCAGGAGGAGATGAGCAAAACTCAGGGCCTGGAAGATAGGAAGCTTCTGTATTTTATATTTGAACTTCATAGTAAAACATCATTGTGTTTTCTGAATTATCATAAATTTCCAACATAACACACCTACATTAAAATATCAGCCCCACATTCCAGAGACACATGTAGCCATATAATCATCTCTTAATTGTCCCTGCTAATAGTGAATGGTGGCAAAGACAACACAAAATATCTGTCAGCATGATTTACATTATGATGTAAGACTTAATACATCAATAAAAACATATAAAAATAATTTTAATCGTGCTATGGATATAGTCTGGCACCAACATATGATATGAATAGTTGATAAGCAATAAGAAATACTACCATATTGTTGCTGTTGGTGGCTGTCACACTCATTCCTTCAAGAAGTTTGTGTCCAGTGTTTATGGCAACAGAGGAGATATCATGCACACCTGAATAAGTTCAGATCTGAGGAAATATGAAAGTTGAGAGATATCCATTTCTAACATTTAGGAATCTTTGTCTGGAAGACAAGGAAGTTAACAGGTGATCACTAGATTACCTAGCTCACAGAAAAAGGAAAAGGAGTTTTCCACAAACTTTTTATCTTCAAAGTCAGAAATTCACATAACATAAATTTAAAAGAAACCAATCTGGGGAACATACCAGGTACCAAGGACCAGCTGGCTTAGAACCAACTGGCACAAAAGCGGAGGAACATCTATTGTTTCAATTTTAAAAAGAAGAGCTGGGCGTGGTGGCGCACGCTTGTAATCCAGTACTTTGGGAGGTGGAGACCGGAGGATCTGGGTTCGCGGCCAGCCTCAGCTCTGTCTCTGTCTCTCCCTCTCTCTGTCTATCCTTAGTGAGGCCCTCCGCAACTTCATGAGACCCGGTTTCAAAATAAAGTATAAAAAATAGGGCCGGAGGCATAGCGTGGAGGTAGAACACCCCCGCGTTCAATCCCCGGTACCGCAAAAAAAAAAAAAATGTTCAGAGAGAGGTGAGCTGAATGTGATGGCGCATGCCCATAATACCAATATTTCGGAGGCTAAGACAGGAGGATTGCAGACTCAAGACCAGCCTTAGCAACCTGGCGAGACCCTGTTTCAAAACAAAACAAAAAAACTTTTTTAAAAAGGCTGAGGATAAGCCGGGTGTGGTGGCGCACGCTTGTAATCCCAGTACTTTGGGAGGCGGAGACCGGAGGATCCGGGTTCGCGGCCAGCCTCAG